>MU718168.1:81150-102200 GCA_026770625.1 Nicotiana glauca
CGAGCCCTCTAACTCATAAGTCAACATCCGATTGACTTTTCCAAACTAACCTTCTCTTAAGGAGACTAATTGTCTCATTTCCAACCAAACTCTATGCGAATTACTTCAAATTCACCAAACACATATAATGAAACATATAGAAGCATAAAACGGGGAAAACGGGGCGGAGATACATGAGACGACGGGTCGGATCGTTACAATAGAATACAACAAACCTCACACACACATGGCACATGAATCACTCCAGATTCGGTCATCAAATACTCTGATCAGGGTACTTAAGACAAATTAAGAACATACAGTTTAAGACATTCTTACATGTATCGACAGCTGAGCCTAACCGTCACATTAAAGTACCCGCTATATTCAAGGTATTACGATGTTAAGAGATCATATTTCTATTTCCGCCCATAGCCCACAAGTTCCTAACTAACAATAAAAAACTAACTACACCCGGTTCAAATGATACCATTGGAAAAGAACCGTTTCTTAAAGAAAAAGCAAGGGGAAATTGATACACTACTACAAAAGAAAATCTTTTTATTTTTTTAAAATTTTAAAGTTTTTTTCTTTGACTTTTGTCCCTCAAGAAACCCATCGAATGATATCCATTGTCGGGATTGTGAGCACATGATTTTTCCCTATATGAATTATTCCCAAAAATTCAAACAAAATGATTCCTTTTATTATTTTGTAATTTTGTGGGGTTTTATGACATTTTGTGTTAATTATTTACATTTTATTTGTGCATTTTAATTCATATAAAAAATATAAAAATACACTTGGCATTTGTTTAGGATTTAATTTCATATTTTAGGATTAATTAGTAGTTAAGGAAAAATAATAATAATAATAATAAAGAAAATAACAAAAATGGTCTTTATTTTTTGCATTTTTACTTTTAATTTGTGTTTAATTAGAAATTAGGGTATTTAAAAATTAGAAAATATAATTTTTTAGTGTCAATTTGATTTTGCATTTTAATTTAGCATTTCATAAAAATAGAAAATAAATAAAAGAAATATACACAAAAGAAATAAAAGAAAAACAATTAAAATGAAGGCTCTTAATAATAAACCCATTGTTGGGCTCATTTTAATCAAGTATCCCCTAGCCCAATTCGTTTTAACCCAGTCCACAGTCCAATCCCCATTTCCCGGTCCAGTCCCGTTACTTAGCGAAACGACGCCATTTGGCGTCAGTAGATCTAAGCCATCCATCTCCTATGATCCAACGGTTAGAATTCCTCCCCCATTTCTCATAAAAGTGTTATCAAACCATAGAGACAATATGTCTCTTCCTCGTACCTCCCCCCCAGTAACGCCGTCGCCTCCATTGTCTCCGCAAACTCTCCACCATGAGCCGCCGGCCGAAAATCGTCTCCGCCGGCGGCGGTCACCCAAATCCGTTAAAAATTTCACCATAAAATCCTCTTAATTTCACCGTCACAAATACCCCTATTTTACATTGCAAATCCCACCTAAAATCCTCAAACAGTGAAACCCTAGGCGCCGCACCACTGTGCACGGCGGCGCCGACTCCGTTCACCACCGCACGAACACCTTAGTGTCTCCTCACTCTCCATACCCTTAATTCACGGCCAATTTCCTTCATACATGCCTTGAACTCGTCGAATTTGAGTTTGAAGCCAAGAACCCTAGCCGCCGCCTTAGGTCTCCGGTGGCGGCGCCACTTCAAATCATCCCCAAAATCGCACCCTATAGCCTCCGTGACCCCCTCATCCTGAATCCCAAGCCGAAATTCCTCAAATCTAAGAAGAGCCTCGTAAATTGCAGATCTAGGGTTTGAGGTCTTAGCCCGTTTATGGGGTTTTAAGGATTTAACTGATTTCAAATTAATGTTACATGTTTATTTCAGACGAAATAGACATGCAACATTAATTGAAAAACAAGGTTCAAGGTCAGCATGGTTGAAGACCCATCACCAGTGAGTTCTTCAATTTTTCTTTTCTTATGTTAATTCCTCTACCATGACTGTTTGGGTTTGATTAATTAATTTGGATGGTCGTTTTATTGGGTTAGTAGTCAAGTTTATTTCTCTTTGTTTTCAGTCGTTTGTTCTTTTAATTTCATTATGTTTCTCTGATTAATAAAATTGGCAGCATGTTTTCTTGTGTTAATCTGTAATTAATGTTTTAGGGTGGCAAATGGCGATTAGTTTAATTTGATTTGATTCTGTGGCTGTTAGTTTTCTTAGTTTGATTGGTTAATGGTAGTGGGCAATCTGAAAATCAGTAGGTAGTTTAGATTTAAGAGTTATGTTTGAATTTGATTCTAGCTGATTAATTTGCAAAATAACTACTTGAACCATGGTTGTTTAGTCAGTTAACAAGGCTGGGGTTGGGTTAATAATTTCAGAATTAATGTAGGGGCAATAAGGGTAGTTTACTTAGGGAATAGGATAGCAACTGAATTTAGAGCTCCCTAGAAGTCTCTAGAATGGGGTTCAATTTAGCATTTCAGGAAATCTATAGTATAACTTGAAACACAAGTCAAAAAATAGAGGACTATTCGGGTAAAATCTGAAATAAAAAAGGGAGAAAAGTGTGGGGGAAATCTAGAAGCTTTCCCCCTGAAGTTTGCCTATAAAAGGCAGCTTGCTTGCCTTAGAAAACAAGTTTCAGCCCCCCTAAAAATTCCCCCCAAAAATATCCTCTCAATTTCAGATCTGAAATTTGAAATCCAAACTCCAAATCCTCAAAAACCAAAGACAAAAACAAATATAACAGAAAATCCAAAAAAAAAAAAAACACACAGTTTCATTATTTTTCCTTAGTTCATTTTGTTCTATAGTCGAGATTTACAGCATACAGAGTCGTTTGAGGTTTATTCGAGTTGTTGTTGGTTGATTTTGATTGCTGAAGGTGTTCTATAATTCCTGTGTTAAATTTCGAATTATTGTGAGTGTATTCAAGCTGGTTTTGGGGTGCTTCAGTGGTGGAAATTGTTTCTTTGTTTGATCTATCACTGGATTTTTAAACTTGTTCCTGAATTTGCTGTGTCAACTGATTTATTACTGTATTTTGAACTTATTCCCGGGTCGCTGCTGAGAACTGTTATTGCTTCTGATCTCTTCTTCTTCTTATTGCTCTTTGATTTCCAGGTACACGTTTGAATCCACTCTATTGTAACTCTGAGCTTGAAATGGAATAAAGTTGCTCACCTATTTGATCCTGAAATATACTGCATGGACTATTGTGTGTTGGTATTTAAATAGACGTTAGATATAATTTTTCAGCATAGTTTAAAGTCGATTTGTATGTGTATAAATTCTGGACTGTATAATTGAGACTGGACCGGACTGTTTTTGATACTGTTGGGACATTTGGAATTAATTGTAGTTCACTTTCCTAATATCTGAATACTGCATATGAAGGTTAGAACTAGACTGCTGTAAATCCTGAATATGAGCCTGTTTATTTTTAAGAGCTGCAACCTCATTGTATTAATTTGAATAGGCTTGTTAATCTTAAACAGGGGTATTTGCACTATTCATGTTGAGTTTGCACGACTCTAATAGTCTATTGTAATTGATGACCACTCTAGTGTAACAGTCACGTTCATTGCATTTAACATGTAATATGATACTTTCCTCCGGTTTGGTTTTCACCATTAGTGACATCTAGAAACTCACCAGTACGCAAATAGATAAAAAATGATAATCTGAGCATGAAGCTAAGCTAAAATGATCGACGACCTGTTAATCTAAATAAGTATACTTTGCTCTTCCTTGTACAAGATTGAGTGCAATTAATATAGCCTGAAGTAACTCAATAGATTTACATCTGTTGAATTGAGGTTCTGATTGGTTTGGCATGGGCCCAGGCCCTGTTCTGACTCCATTCTCGTTTGGGCCTGGGCCAAGGCGTTTGATGGACCAGTTGAAATCGTGCAGACCTGGGTGTAATTTCTTCTCGTTGGGTTTATCTTGGAGCCCAATGGATGGACTGTGGTGCAGAGTTATCATTTGGTTTGCATTAGTCCAGTAACAAATTAATTAGGGCTTTTCATTTTATTGTTAGAGACAAAATTAAGTAGAAAATTGTAGAGTGCTTTAGGATTGGCCTTTAAATAATAAACGAGATGAGCCTCGCTAAACAAAACACATAAATTGCGGGGCCCTCGATAAATATTTGTGTTGAAATACTTAGATTTCGGGACGGGTCGTTTAGCGAATATTCATGGCCTTCCCCAAAGATAATAACACGTTAGTCGCTTTAGGCACGTTTTTTATAATTTTACCTTCTTAAATACGGGTGCACATTTATGTGACCCAAATCCAAATCTCAACGAAGTCGAAATGTGTCAAAAATTGCGGGTGCATTTATGTGATGTGGTTTGAGACATGTTTTCACGACGTTGCAATTCTCTTAAAATAATAATAATAAAAGCGGTTCAAAGTTAAAAACACATAGGTCAAAACATGTACTAAAATCAAATAAATAAGCCAAATATGATAGTTGAGCGACTGTGCTAGAACCACGGAACCCGGGAATGCCTAACACCTTCTCCCGGGTTAACAGAATTCCTTACTCGGATTTCTGGATCGCGGACTGTTAAATAGAGTCAATAATTTCCTCGATTCGGGATTCAACCGGTGACTTGGGACACCATAAATATCCCAAGTGGTGACTCTAAATCTTAATAAATAAATCCTGTTTCGATTGTCACTTCAAGTTGGAAACAACTCCCTTTATTATACCCTTTCCGGGGGTGTAGTAAGAAAAAAGAGGTGTGACAGCTCTGGCGACTCTGCTGGGGAAAAGAACCCAGAACTTTGGTTCAGGATTCAGAATTTGAGCTTAGATATATTGTTGTATTTGGCTTTATTTGATTTTCCTACATGTTTCATGCTAAATGTACTAAATGCTTTACCGCTTTGATATTATTTAAATTGTATATAAACTATGAAGAAACCCTTCTCTTCTCATCTCCGGGGATGTTCTTACTAGTTGAGACTCCCTATTTTGTTAGTGTCATACCTTGAAATAAGAAAGAGGCCGGACAAATTACTAAGCCGGATGGCCTTTTGGTTCCCGGTACGTAGCCCCTTCCTCGACTCGAGTTGTCCGCTCGGGTACACAGTCTAGAACATATACCCAGGTTTTGAACCTAGAATAACTTGACTTCATGCCAGATCCCTATTAGGAGCGCTTATTTGCATCACGTGCATTTGCCATAGGGGACTCAACACAGGGTTTAGGTCCGTCTAGGACATGTGACCTGAAATGAAAAAGACCGTCCTGATGCATCTTATGTGTTGCGTGTGCATTTATTTGTCTCGAACTTGCATGCTGACCGGATTGGGAGTATTTGGAAAAATTGAAAAAAGGAGAGTAATAGCAGTGTAGAGAGTTAATTACCTGTTTTAGACAAACAACTAATGTCAAAATAGAGTCGAAACTCTGCCGAATTTCTGAGGAAAATGAAAAAGAAGAAAAGGGAAAAAGGAAAATTTGTTCTTAAAAAAAATGGTTTGTTTTATTGGTCAAGAAAAGGAAAAAGAAACACCAAAGAGTTTTATTTTTAAATAGTTTGTTGAAAAAGAAAATATAAAAAGGGTATTGTTTTCCGAAATCTTGTATTTGTCAATGAAGAAGAGTCTTGTTTCCGAAAATAGTTAGTTTTGCCCGAACTATGCCAGTTTGATTCTCACAGGGCGTGGGATACGTAGGCAACCCCCATCGGGTCCAACTACCTTTTGCGAAACTAGCCCAAAAACAACAAAAATTTTAATCTTGTCATGAATAAGTCGGGTGATGCCATTCTTGTCAAGAATAGCCGAATGTCCCTAAACGGGCGCCGGAAGACTGTTTTTGCAAGAACAGCCCGTTGGGTCATTTTTAACGGTTAGCAGGCACAACCTTAAAATCCTCTTCTCGAGGTGTTGAAAGGCTGTGTCTGCAAAACCGACTGTTTGTTTTAAATTAGAAATTTGAAAAAAATAATAGTGTCATTTTTCTTTCTAGGTCAAAATAAGTGATTAAATCACCTTAATAAATGTGCAGGATGAGCACGATTCAAAATGACCCTTTCTAATCATGAATAAAATCCCTTTGGAGTTGCGTCTATGGTGGAACGATCTAGGCAAAGAAGGACATAGCGAGGTCAATAAATATTTGAAAGGGCTTACCGGTTTATTGGAGATTGTGCCTCAGGGAGACATCATCTGAGCTTTGGTCACATGTTGGGACCCGACACACAATGTGTTCCATTTTTCGAACTTTGAACTCACTCCGACCCTAGAGGAAATAGCTGGGTACATCGGAAATACCGAGGTTCCTTTAAGGCACATGTACTTGGTTGCCCCGAGAACCGTAGCTATACACAAATTCTTAGACTCGCTGAAGATAATCAGGACAGTTCACAATGCGGATCTAGCAAATGGCTTTTGCACCCCACACTTCATATACCACAGATATGGCCACATAAGAGGGTTCAATAACCCGAAAAGTGGGATATGTAGCAAAGGAAACCGGAAAAAATGGGAGGAACATAGACGTTTTGCTTTTATGGTAGTCTTTTTGGGGCTTTTGGTATTCCCAAGGAAGGATGGTAACATTGACATTAAAATCGCTGGGGTCGTCAGCACTTTAATGACTCAAGCCAAAAGTACTCTCGCGCCCATGATAGTAGCTGAAATCTTTCGTGCTCTTACAGCCTGCAAAGCCGGAGGAGACTTCTTTGAGAGGTGCAGTCTATTGTTGCAAATGTGGATGACCGAACACCTGTGCCATCGTCCTCAGTTCTTGATTTATGGGTCTATAGAGAAAACCTGTATATAGGAGTTTTATACGAGGATTAAGGGGGTCAATTTGCCTGAAGGATTCACGAGTTGGACAACATACTTTCGGTCCCTCACTGCTATTCAAATAGAATGGACATTTGGATGGTTGCCTGTTGATGAAATCATATATATGCCAGCAGCAAGGCCACATTTCCTCTTGATGGGTCTTAAGAGCATCCAGCCTTATGCCCCGTATCGGGTTTTAAGGCAACTCGGGAGATGCCAAATAGTGCCAAACGATGGCGATCTTAGTCTCCAAGTGGTTGAGATTGGTCCTGATGGCCAGTTTTCTGAAGCAATGGTCCGCCAAGTCTGGAGCGATTGTCAATATTTAGCGGCAAATTCCTATGTCCGGGATCGAGCTAAAGGAGAAGTGTCCCCTGATTATCACGCCTGGTATAGAAGGGAAGTTGCATTCGGGAGGCCGGCCAAAAGACCCCACCTCTAGGAGTTTGTCGAATCACCGCAAGAACAGTGGGCCTGGTTAGCTAAAGAAAATGAATACAAGGCCAAAATAGGAGAATTAGAAAAGCAGGTCCAAGACCTTCGATTTGAAAACAGTGTGCAAGCTGCAACCGACGAGGGTGAGAAGAAGAAGTTGGCTAAAGAGAATGAATCCTTACGAGCCCAGATCCAAAAGATGAAGATAGCAACCGAAAATCCCGTCAGGAGTGCCAAAGATGCAAAACTTATAGAAAATCTAAGGCAAAAAGTGAATGACTACAGTTTTGATCTCAACAAAGCAGAAAGAGAATTAGCCAGGGTTCGAAAACAATTGGCTAAAAATGCGGAAGAATGAGCCCGCATGGTTAAACAGTTGAAAGAAGAATACGATAATGAGGTCATGGGATTAAGGAAAAAGGTCATCGCCACAGAGAACAAAATGATCAAACAGGTAAAAGAATTCAAGATTGAAAGAGAGCATTGCTACGCGGCATTGGCACAATTAGAATTGGACTTGCACCAACTCTAGGAACAAAATCAGGTAGCCGAGCAGACTTTGGAGGCTAGGGCCCAACAGATAGGGCGGTTGCTTCAGGAAAAGGGCAGAATTAGAGAGAGAATCTTAACCGTTGCTCACAATATTACTAGGAAATGCCAAGTGTGCGAGAACATGACTCGCACCACCTTCTTTGCATCGGTGATGATATTTGTGAAACAGATAATGAGTGGCTTGGATAGACTTCAGGGGGAACTTGCATATAGGCCCGTGGCGAGACCAAACAATGTCCCGCGGGCACCAGGAGCTTTAATGTATTCATGATTATCATTTGAGTCTGTATTTCTTTTTCCTATCAATTGTTTGCGTCCGCATTTTTTTTTTTGCTAAGAGTCTGTCAGTTGATTGAGTCTGTATTTCCTTTTGATAGAATAGTTGATGGTGGAGTCTGTAGTTTGTCTTTTCATCAGAGTCTAATAGTTTGAGTCCTTGTAATCGAAGTATTTACTATCAATAAAATTGAAAATCCCAAACATTTTGCTTCCATTTTACATTCATTTGCAAGAACTATGCTTGGTCTGATTCATGCGGGGTCATGATACGTAGGCAATCTCCATAAGATTTGACTGTAACCATATGAAAAAAAGAAAAAAAAGAGAAAAAAAGAAAAAAAGAGGGAAAAAACAAGAAAGGGGGGGGGGGACAATAAAGAAAAACAAAAACAAAAGAGGGAAAATAAGAAACCAAACGAAAGAAACAATGGCAGAACAAGAAGGAATGAGAAAACAGGAACAAAGAGAAAGCTAGGGCAAGGGAGAAAAAAATAAAAGAAAAGTTACAATCAGGAATAAAGAAAGCCGGGATGACGCAAGCAGTCGAGCAAATGCATAATTGAAATCGTTAAATGCTTAGGTGCATTCATTCCCCAAATGTGTGGTTATCTATTTGTTAATGCTCTAACCACTAACAACGTTGTTGTTGATGATAAGTCCAGGCAAGTGGTTAAGTTGACTGGCATTCTGGCAACCCATCCATACAACACCCGCTCTAAGGATACATCAAAAATGGTCAACCAAGAGCTAGAAGCAAGCATTGTCGACCCGTCTAGGAAGGAAGAAGTAGTGGACGTTAATGCAATGAAAGAGGAAATGTATAAACTGAAGTAGCAAATGGCCAAGATGTACCAGGCCTGGGCAAAGGGACACCCACTACCAGCCTATCCTGCTAACCCTGCCTACATCCCACCATTAGCTCAGCCACAAGATCCTCTCACAGTGAATTCCTCTCCGGCCTACCCTACCTGCCAGCAATATTACGCAACCACTTCCCAAATACCACCACCTTCACCACCCAAACAAATCCCATGCCCTCCACCACCAACTACTCTTGTGTTTGTGGCTCCCCCACCCGCCGCACTACACAGATCTTCTAGTGAACCCCTGTTCCAAACCCAGGAAAACCAATATTATCCACCTGAACCCACCTTCAAACCACCAGAACCATACCCTTACACTCCCCGTTTTGATCTCTCAGCTGAGAAGAGAAGCCTCCCAAAAACCCTAAGCAGGAGGAGATGATACGAAGGTAAAAATCTTAGAGCAGTTATTCAGAAATATGCATGGTCTAGGAGGACAGATGAGTGTGGCCTACAAGGACTTGTGCTTGTTCCCCGACATCCAGTTACCTGAGGGATTCAAATTACCCAAGTTTGATCTGTATGACGGACATGGTGATCCGGTAGCCCATCTAAGGGGATTTTGCAATAAGATGAGAGGAGTTGGTGGAAGGGATGAGTTATTAATGGCGTACTTTAGTCAAAGTCTCAGCGGTGCAGCCTTGGAATGGTACACGCGGCAAGATCATGCTCGATGGTACACTTGGGATGACTTGGCCCAAGCATTTGCATGCCACTTTCAATACAATCTCGAAATTGTCCTAGACCGTCTATCACTGACCAAAATTGAGAAGAAGTCGGGGGAAAACTTTAGAGAGTACGGTTTTCAGTGGAGAGAACAAGCGGCAAGAGTCGATCCTCTAATAAAGGAAAGCGAGATGGTTGATTACTTCTTGCAGGCTTTGGAGCCTACTTACTATGGTCACCTGGTGTCAGCAGTGGGAAAAACATTCAACGAGGTAGTGAAAATAGGAGGTATGGTGGAAGAGGGTCTTAAGTCCAACAAAATTATGAGCTATTCAGCAATCAAGGAAACTACCCAGGCTATCCAGAGCGGCACTGGAGGGGCATTGGGAAAGAAAAAGAAAGAAGATGTTACAGTAGTGGAATCGAGAGCTTGGTCCTGGGGTCCATCACCATATTACCATCAACCTCGACCCTATCCCCAAACCTACCCCCACACTCCACAACACTGTTACCCACCCCATGATCCCTACTTCTCTATCCACCATGCCCAAACGTACTCCTAACATCCTACCCATGCGTAATGGCATGCACCCACCCCACAAAATACTTACCTAACTCAAAACACCTACCCACCTCCCAAAGCCTACAAGAATCCCCTTAGAGCGGGTTTGCGGGCCGACCAAAATTTCAAGCAAGAGGGGGCACAGAAGCAGGAAACTTTCACCCCCTTGAGAGAGTCATATGCAGACTTGTTTGAGAAACTAAAGCATTATAACCTGATTGCACTGATTCCTCCGAATCATGTGGATAAGCGTGCAAGAGGCTTTAATCCTTCTAAAAGGTATCGATACCATTCCAATGCCCAGGGGCACGATGTCAAAAGTTGCCGGGATTTGAAAAGAGAGATAGAAAGAACGATTCAGGAAGGGATAATTACGGTCCAGGACAGTGCCACCCAGAACATTGCACAGAATCCTTTGCCTGCACATGATGATGCACGTTTTGTGGGAAAGATCCGTGGTGACAAAGAGTATGAGAATCCTCTCAGAAACTTATTGCATGAAGTCAATGATATTGAAATCGGCGAAGGTCCCAGCAATTTTGATGTGCAGTCCAGTGGCTAAGATGTCGAGTTTGGTGATTGGAAAGACGCTCCATCTCTTGGTTGGCTAGAGTGGAGTTTTGGTGGTTTATTTTGTTGTCATTTTTATTCTCCGGGTTATTTTCAGGGTTGTAATTCGGATATTGTCTTGTGACTCAAACCCTTCTATCTTTTCACTTTGCCGTAATAGCTTGTTTAGTGTTGTCTAGGTTTGTTTGTGTGTTCTGTTGTTTAAACCCTTTCACCGTCAGTCTAATGCAATTCTTTGTTTCCTGCCATTTCTAGTCATTTTGTTTAGTTTTCTTCTCCTTTAAAAATTCTTTTCATGCTGGTTCTGGTGACATGACAGGCACGCATAATTCTCAGTCTGGTTTTACAAGACAGTTTAGTAATGAAGCGACGAAACAATGTTGAAGATGTAGGGACATTCGAGGGAAATAAGTGAAACTGGGGGTAGATGGAACATAAAGAAATACTGTTGAAATGCATCATGACACTTCGGTTTGAAGCCAAAGGAAAGTTTGCCCAAAGTTTACAGGGGCCGTTCGTGGTACCGAGATTGTTGTCCAATGGCACTGATAATTGACAAATGTAAATGGCAAATGCGTGGCTATGGTCATTAATTTTAGTGCAATCAAAAGATGTTACGTATGTTTTCCTCAACCTGTTTAATCGTGTAGTTCGTACTTGGCATGTTTTGGAGATTGGAATGACGAAGGTATTTTGTTCTGCTATCCAGACACTTTATCCTTTGTTACCCCTTTGAGCCTCAGTTATTTTCTTTCATAACCCTCTTTCGGAATCAATAATAAAACTCGTAAGCTCGAGCAGGGAAAGTAAGTGAAGAAACAAGAGAAAAATAGTGAAATAGAAAAGAAGGAAAGAGAGAAAAGAAAATAAAAGGAAAAAAAAGAGAGAAAAGAGAAAAAAAAGGAGAAAATAAAAGAAAAGAAAAGAGAAGAAAAGAAAAGAGAAAAGACAAAGAAAAGAGAAGGAAATGAAGAGAAATGAAAAGTGGAAGAAAGGAAAGACCGCAACAACGAAGTAATTTTATGGCCTGAACTACGTTTGACTTGATCCCGAAAGGGTACGTAGGCAGCCTCTCTCTGAGGTTCAGTCACACCAAAATAAAAGTCCAAAAGTCCCCAAGAAAGAAATGGTGTAGAAGTTGTGGTTGTTGTGAGAAATCTGATTCCGAAAGTTGTAATTTTGAACCCAGGTTGAATTGTTTTGAGCCTTTGATACCCTTTCTTTCTAACCCTGTCCAAAAGCCCACATTACGGTCCAAAGGAAGACCTTCTGATCAGTTTTTGAAAGATGCCAAGTCAAGCGAGTAGAGGTGATTCACGTCAAGGGCAGCACGTCGGTCTAAACGAAGGAATTGAAGAATGAGAGTCTTGTTAAGGAGAACCCTCGTGGGTACCCCAAGGCAATTGAAGATGAGAGAAGTCAAAAATGAGAGAGTCTTATTGGTGAAAACCTTCACGGGCACCATAAGGCAACGGTGAGATGAGAGAAAACCAAAATGAGAGAGGCTTGATGGTGAAAACCCTTCGGACACTACAAGTCGAATAAGGATTGTGAATCAGATCGGGAAAGCGGAGCATTGAAGCCTAGTTTCACGGTGAAAAGGTACAACAAGAGCTGAACATCAGATTTGCTAAACGGAGTAGGCTGCAGGTGCATGTAAATGTCGTCAGAGTCGGTATCCACACCCGATAGGTTTCTACTTTGTAGTTTTCTTGTTAGGAATCATCTCTTTCCATTATCCTTTACTCTATTCCTTCTACCTTGTTTACTCTCTCTTCCTGAGTCTGTTTGGTCATAACAAGTGAGAAATGACTTCAAAATCTGCCACCAACTTTCCAATTGAACAAAACGGGATCTGGCCAGCATATCAAATTGTCGTAAGTCAGGAAAGAACAACAGGCACACTGAGTTGGAAACAATCTACACGCTTTGGGATCCTTGTGAAATGCAAGGGCTTGGTATATGTCAATTCATGAACAACGTAACAAATGAAGGGTTTGGGGTGAAGGGATCAAAGATATTTTTAGTAAAACATGAAAGGTTTGGTACATATCAGATGATGGGTGTTTGGTGAATGGATCAGAGATATCTTCTGCGTTAAGGGTAACAAAGAAAGTGGTTAGCAAGGTCTCCAAGTGGGAATCAATCATAAAGGCGAGTGAAGGAACAATAAACTCAAGGCCGAGGCCAGTCAAGAAAGAACATTATATACACAGAGTGGGGGCAATAGACGTGCTATGGGATTCATATGAGACATAAGGGTTGGGGAGATGCCAGTTTATGCAATGCAGCAAATAGAGGATATTGGGCCGCCCTCAAAGTTCAAGGCCACAAACTAACCACCACATTTTAAACTCATAAGTTTTCTTTGTTTGAAACAGAAACAAAGCAGTGCAAGAGAGTTGGTTTAACAATAAGAAAAGAACCGAAAAGAAAGAAAAAGAAAAGGAAGAAGAGGAGAGCCGACAAAAGGGAAGTTTCTCAAATCTTTGCCCTTGTCTGTCTTGCTAGTGTGCATAAAATGTTGCTGTTGCTTTTCACATTTTTTCCTCCTAGGATAAAAAGTCCTAGTCTGACGGATTTTCCTCCAAATCAACATCTTAGTCTGATGAATCTTTCTCCTAAGATAACAAAAGACCTAGCCCGATGAATTTTCTCCTAGGATCTAAATCTTAGTCTGATGAATCTCTCTCCTAAGATAGAAAATCTAGTCTGATAAACTTTTTCCTAGGATAAAAATCTTAGTCTGATGAATCTTTCTCTTAAGATAGAAAACCTAGTCTGATGAGATTTCTCCTAGGATAAAAATCTTAGTCTGAGGAATCTTTGTCCTAAGATAGAAAACCTAGTCTGATGAACTTTCTCCTAGGATAAAAATCTTAGTCTGATGAAGCTTTCTCCTAAGATAACAAGATAACGAAAGACCTAGTCTGATGAATTTTCTCCTAGGATCTAAATCTTAGTCTGATGAATCTTTATCCTAAGATAGAAGACCTAATATGATGATTTTGTTAGTCAAACTTCCTTGGTTCATACATTCCAGTCAAGTCTTTAGTTTTACTCTCATCATTGCATCGATAGCTTAGGTGATTTACATTTTGCTAACAACTCACAAATCTTCCTAGTGCAAACTGGGGTAAAACATTTTCTTTGTTTGTATTTTGTTGAAATCAAGCGCCCACCTGGATAACAAGGGAATGCAGTTCAAGTTTTTGGCAATCAGGCGCCCACCTGGATAACAAGGGAATACATTTCAAGTTTTGGCAATCAGGCGCCCACCTGGATAACAAGGGAATACATTTCAAGTTTTGGCAATCAGGCGCCCACCTGGATAAGAAGGGAATACATTTCAAGTTTTTGGCAATCAGGCGCCTACCTGGATAACAAGGGAATACATTTCAAGTTTTGGCAATCAGGCACCCACTTGGATAACAAGGGAATACATTTCAAGTTTTGGTAATCAGGCGCCCATCTGGATAACAAGGGAATACATTTCGAGCTAAGCAGTCAGGCGCCCACCTGGAGAACAAGGGAATACATTTCAAGTTCAGCAATCAGGAGCCCACCTAGAGAACAAGGAAATACTTTTCAAGTTCAGCAATCAGGAGCCCACCTGGAGAACAAGGGAATACTTTTCAAGTTCAGCAATCAGGAGCCCACCTGGAGAACAAGGGAATACATTTCAAGTTTCAGCCATCAGGTGCCTACCTGGAGAACAAGGGAAGTACAATTCAAATTTTAGCTTTCGAGTTTTTGATAACATGATATGCCCAGCCACCAAACTGGGGCAGAAATTTTTCTTTGTTTGTCTATTTTGTTGAAGTAAGGAACCCACATAGAGAACAAGGGAATACATTTCAAGTTCAGCAGTCAGGAGCCCACCTGGAGAACAAGGGAATACTTTTCAAGTTCAGCAATCAGGAGCCTGCCTGGAGAATAGATGCATATATTTCAAATTTCAGCTGTCAAGCATCACTCGGGGAATGGCAAAACATCTCCGATCACAATTCAAGGCAACAATGCAAGAATTCCGTCGGAAGGATACAAGGCAACACAAGAGCAAGTTTGAAGACATAGATAGGACCCTTTTTGTAATTCGTAGATCATAGCGTAGGCTAGCTTCTTTTTTGTTTCAACACGATGTAATAAGGATGTCAGCGAGCAGTAACAGCAGCAACAGCAGTGAAATCACAGCTCTTGGTAGTCCCAGCTACCAAACCTTCCCGAACTACACCGACCTGATTCCTTTTTAGCCAAGGATATGTAGGCAACCTTTGAAGCAGGGTTCGGTCAGACGGTTTTCAAAAATTCTTCACACGGAGTATTCGGACGGGCAAAAATTGCTCGTATCCGCTCACTTATCTTTGAACTCTACGTGTTCCCGAGCAAAGAGGGGTAGCTGTGAGCACGTGATATTGCCCTATATGAATTATTCCCAAAAATTCAAAAAAAATGATTCCTTTTATTATTTTGCAATTTTGTGGCTTTTTATGACGTTTTGTGTTAATTGTTTGCATTTTATTTGTGCATTTTAATTCATATGAAAAATATAAAAATATACTTGGCATTTGTTTAGGATTTAATTTCATATTTTAGGATTAATTAGTAGTTAAGGAAAAAAAATAATAAAGAAAATAACAAAAATGGTCTTTGTTTTTAGTTTTTAGTTTTAATTTGTGTTTAATTAGAAATTAGGGTATTTGAAAATTAGAAAATATAATTTTTTAGTGTCAATTTGGTTTTGCGTTTTAATTTAGCATTTCATAAAAATAGAAAATAAATAAAAGAATTATACACAAAAGAAATAAAAGAAAAACAATTAAAATAAAGGCTCTTAATAATAAACCTATAGTTGGGCTCATTTTAATCAAGTATTCTCTAGCTCAATTCGTTTTAACCCAGTCCGCAGTCCAATTCCCTATTACCCGGTCCAGTCCTGTTACATAGCGAAATGACGCCGTTTGGCATCAGTAGATCTAAGACATCCATCTCCTGTGATCCAACGGTTAGAATTTCTCCCTCATTTCACATAAAAGTGTCGTCAAACCATAGAGACAGTATGTCTCTTGCTCGTACCCCCCATGTAACGCCGTCGCCTCCATCGTCTCCGCCAACTCTCCACCATGAGCCGCCGGCCGAAAATCGTCTCTGCCGGCAGCGGTCACCCAAATCCGTTCAAAATTTTAGTATAAAATCCTCTCAACCTCCCCGTCACAAATACTCCTCTTTTACATTGCAAATCCCACCCAAAATCCTCAAAATAGCGAAACCCTAGGCGCCGCTACCACCGTGCATGGCGGCGCCGGCTCCGTTCACCACCGCACGAACACCCTAGTGTCTCTTCACTCTCCACACCCTTAATTCACGGTCAAGTTCCTTCATACCTACCTTGAACTCGTTGAATTTGAATTTGAATCTAAGAACCCTAGCCTCCGCCTTAGGTCTCCTGTGGCGGCGCCACTTCAAATCATCCCCAAAATCGCACCCTATAGCCTCCGTGACCCCCTCATCCTGAATCCCAAGCCAAAATCCCTCAAATCTAAGAAGAGCCTCGTAAATTGCAGATCTAGGGTTTGAGGTCTCAGCCCGTTTATGGGATTTTAAGGATTCAACTGATTTCAAATTAATGTTATATGTTTATTTCAGACGAAATAGACATGCAACCTTAATTGAAAATCAAGGTTCAAGGTCAGCAAGGTTGAAGACCCATCACCAGTGAGTTCTTCAATTTTTCTTTTCTTTTGTTAATTCCTCTACCATGACTGTTTGGGTTTGATTAATTGATTTGGATGGTCGTTTTATTGGGTTAGTAGTCAAGTTTATTTCTCTTTTTTTTCAGTCATTTGTTCTTTTAATTTCATTATGTTTCTCTGATTAATAAAATTGGTAGCATGTTTTCTTGTGTTAATATGTAATTAATGTTTTAGGGTTGCAAATGGCGATTAGTTTAATTTTATTTGATTCTGTGGCTGTTAGTTTTCTTAGTTTGATTGGTTAATGGTAGTGGGCAATCTGAAAATCAGTAGGTAGTTTAGATTTAAGAGTTATGTTTGAATTTGATTCTAGCTGATTAATTTGCAAAATAACTACTTGAACCATGGTTGTTTAGTTAGTTAACAAGGCTGGGGTTGGGTTAATAATTTCAGAATTAAGGTAGGGATAATAAGGGTAGTTTACTTAGGGAATAAGATAACAACTGAATTTAGAACTCCGTAGAAGAGTCTAAAATGGGGTTCAATTTAACATTTCAGGAAATCTATAGTATAACTTGAAACACAAGTCAGAAAATAGAGGACTATTTGGGTAAAATCTGAAATAAAAAAGGGGCAAAAGTGTGAGGGAAATCTAGAAGCTTCCTCCCTGAAGTTTGCCTATAAAAGGCAGCTTGCTTGCCTTAGAAAACAAGTTTCAGCCCCCCCTAAAAATTCCCCCCAAAAATATCCTCTCAATTTCAGATCTAAAATTTGAAATCCAAACTCCAAATCCTCAAAAACCAACAACAACAAAAAAAAAATATAACAGAAAATCCAAAAAAAAACACTATTTCATTGTTTTTCCTTAGTTCATTTTGTTTTATAGTCGAGATTTACAGCATACAGAGTCGTTTGGGGTTTATTCGAGTTGTTGTTGGTTGATTTTGATTGCTGAAGGTGTTCTATAATTCCTGGGTTAAATTTCGAATTGTTGTGAGTGTATTCAAGCTAGTTTTGGGGTGCTTCAGTGGTGGAAATTATTGCTGTGTTTGATCTATCACTGGATTTTGAACTTATTCCCAGGTCTTTGCCGAGAACTGTTATTGCTGCTGATCTCTTCTTCTTATTTCTCTCTGATTTCCAGGTACGCGTTTGAATCCACTCTGCTGTAACTCTGAGCTTGAAATGGAATAAAATTGCTCACCTATTTGATCCTGAAATATGCTGCCTGGACTGTTGTGTGTTGGTAGTTAAATAGATGTTAGACATAATTGTTCAGCATAGTTTAAAGTCGATTTGTACGTTTATAAATCCTGGACTGTATAATTGAGACTGGACCAGACTGTTTTCGATACTGTTGAGACATTTGGAATTAATTGTAGTTCACTTTCCTAATATCTGAATATTGCATATGAAGGTTAGAACTAGACTGCTGTAAATCCTGAATATGAGCCTGTTTATTTTTAAGAGCTGCAACCTCATTGTATTAATTTGAATAGGCTTGTTAATCTTAAACAGAGGTATTTGCACTATTCATGTTGAGTTTGCACGACTCTAACAGTCTATTGTAATTGATGACCACTCTAGTGTAACATCACGTTCATTGCATTTAACATGTAATATGATACTTTCCTCCGATTTGGTTTTCACCATTAGTGACATCTAGGAACTCACCAGTAGGCAAATAGATAAAAAATGATAATCTGAGCATGAAGCTAAGCTAAAACGATCGACGACTTGTTAATCTGAATAAGTATACTTTGCTCTTACTTGTACAAGTTATTGAGTGCAATTAAAATAGCCTGAAGTAACTCAATAGATTTACGTCTGTTGAATTGAGGTTCTGATTGGTTTGGCATGGGCCCAGACCCTGTTCTGACTCCATTCTCGTTTGGGCCTGGGCCAAGGCGTTTGATGGGCCAGTTGAAATCGTGCAGACCTGGGTGTAATTACTTCTCGTTGGGTTTATCTTGGAGCCCAATGGCTGGACTGTGGTGCAGAGTTATCATTTGGTTTGCATTAGTCCAGTAACAAATTAATTAGGGCTTTTTCTTTTATTGTTAGAGACAAAATTAAGTAGAAAATTGTAGATTGCTTTAGGATTGGCCTTTAAATAATAAACGAGATGAGCCTCGCTAAACAAAACACATAAATTGCGGGGCCCTCGATAAATATTTGTGTTAAAATACTTAGATTTCGGGACGGGACGTTTAGCGAATATTCATGGCCTTCCCAAAAGATAATAACGGGTTAGTCGCTTTAGGCGCGTTTTTAATAATTTTACCTTCTTAAATACTGGTGCACATTTATGTGACCCAAATTCAAATCTCAATGAAGTCGAAATGTGTCAAAAATCGCGGGTGCAATTATGTGACGCGGTTCGAGATATGTTTGCACGATGTTGCAATTCTCTTAAAATAATAATAATAAAAGCGGTTTAAAGTTAAAAACACATAGGTCAAAACATGTACTAAAATCAAATAAATAAGCCGAATATGATAGTTGAGCGACCGTGCTAGATCCACGAAACCCGGGAATGCCTAACACCTTCTCCCGGGTTAACAGAATTCCTTACTCGGATTTCTGCATCGTGGACTGTTAAACCGAGTCAATAATTTCTTCAATTCGGGATTCAACCGGTGACTTGGGACACCATAAATCTCCCAAGTGGCAACTCTGAATCTTAATAAACAAATCCCATTTTGATTGTCACTTCAAGTTGGAAATAACTCCCTTTATTATACCTTTTCCGGGGGTATAGTAAGAAAAAGGAGGTATGACAGGGATAAGTATAAAGTGATTTATGTAAATAAACTACGAAACTATTCTACATACAACATACAAACAAAATATCCCTCACCCTACACTTAAAAAGATGGCATGTCCCCATGGCATAAAAAATGAAGTAATGCGAGGTAAAGGAACTTCCCTGGAAGATCAGTCTTGATCGAAGACAGTGCCGGGGTCGAGATGACATGCCCTCCATAGTGTACGCAGCCAGCTAATGATTTTCTTCTTCGACTTCGACTTTTGGGTGGCGAAGGCATCAACTCTAGT
Organism: Nicotiana glauca; assembly: GCA_026770625.1. Taxonomy (NCBI): domain Eukaryota; kingdom Viridiplantae; phylum Streptophyta; class Magnoliopsida; order Solanales; family Solanaceae; genus Nicotiana; species Nicotiana glauca. Next base: position 100,641 of record MU718168.1, read on the forward strand.
CCCCAATTCCGTGACGGAAGTGCGCAACCCTGCTATTTACTGTTCTAAGGTTGTCATCTGCGTACTCTGTCTGACTGCAGATGGTCCTTCATTCGCGGCAACTTGTTCCTGTGGGGGTGGACAACCCAACTTCCTCCTGCTCTTCACCCCTCTCATCTGTCGACTCAGAATCATCACTATCAGCTGTACCGGGTACCACCTATCCTTCCAGTGTCACTTTGTCTGCCCGGAACTTTGCCTCTTTCTTCACCTTGCCATCCATATTGGGGTTCTTTGGCACCCTTTGGCCCGGCACAATCTAGTGACCAAAGAAGGGAAGAAGAACCTATACCTCTTCAGTGTTGAACGGATGAATATCTCAGATTGAATAACCTTGGCCACATCAATATCATGGCTATTCATGAAGCAACAGATCAAGACAGCTCTTAGACCATTTACCTCAGTGGCGTTATGCGACAGCAACAGTGGACTATTGATGATGTACAACACCCACTTTCTTTCAAAGGTGAGTGAGGCTGAGTGCAACTTCTATCCCGGCACAACCCACACTACCTCTTTATCTGGTACACAGATAGTTCTGGAAAACATATGCCAATTTGTTGGTACTCGCCGGTAAGTATCATAGTAATCTACCTCCAAATTGAATACAGGAAATCGATACTCTCCTGATGACTTCTATCAAAGCATTCACCCTCTTTTGTTGCACAGTGCATATGTGCTCCTCCTGTTTAGAGCAATTTGGGTAGAATTCCCTGACAAGCATCATGTTACCCTCCTCTGGCTCTTCGAAGACGATGCCCAGCCTGTGCCTGATCAACTCCCTATACATATTAGGGCACTTAGCCTGGAGGGATCCCTATTAACTCCTCTTTCCGGTATAGGCTTTTTAATATCCTTTGAACTGAAACAGTCTTGGGCAGCTCTGGAGACAAACCTGGTATGGTCAAGCTGAGCTTAACTGGCCAGTGCTCGTGCCCGGAACGAGCCTCCATGACCACTTGATGAGGCACTGGTAGTGCATTTCTTCTTTGAAGATCTCATGGTACCTACACAACAATCACCACTATTAATAATCGGTGGAATATGTGAACCAATGGTGCTTATTCAGACTTTACTCGCACAATTGGTCACAATTGATACTAACAACTCATTGTGGCAATTCAACAAACACTTACTGTGCATATGTCTCCTAATGTACCCAAAGACCCAGTTGAACTTCCATTCTTTACAAACTCAACAATGTCTTCCCCAACCAAACCAAATCTAGTATCCTCACATGCCAACATATATGCTAACAATCAAAAACAAATACAAGAGGAACCATAACTTATACCATCCTGCAATTACAATAGAAGAGGAAAATAATGGAAAAAAAAAACTAAAGAAGAAAGTAGAAGCATGTTACTTACTTGAAGATCTTGTGAGGAATGGAGCTTGGGTAGTGGTTGAGTAGAAAAGATGTTGTTGAAGGAAGAGATTGGGGGAGCAGAAGGGGAAGGGGTGTGCGTTATTTTTGTTTAGGGGAAGGGGGGAGGGAAGGGTTTTTTTTAAAAATTTTTT
>MU718168.1:103529-137165 GCA_026770625.1 Nicotiana glauca
GGGGGGGGGGGGGGGAGTGGTTAAGTAAAAAAGAACTAATTAAAAGGGCATAAGAGAAAAGAAAAGAATTTTTTATTTTAACTAAACCTGAACGGCGCCGTATCCGCGACCGCGGATTTAGGCCTCTAGATTTTTTTTGCTTTTTCACACTTTTGCCTATCTATGGGATATTTCATCACCCCGAGTCCTTCTGCTATGCATACTTTCATCCCTGCACATTAGCAGATCGAGCAATATTGTCACCGCTCACAATGAATTACAAAAATAAGCACAAAGAAAAATAATGGGTTGCACACCTAATTTAACGTCGCAGCACGATGATTTACAACAAACCATGGGTTGCCTCCCAGGAAGCGCCTGATTTAACATCGCGGCACAATGCATACTTTCATTATTACACTTCTCTCGTGCATTAGGCCTCTTCCAAAGATATCACCACTCTATCCCCCTTTTCTTCGACCATTCCAAGGTAATGTTTCAACCTTTGCCCATTCTTCGTGAACTTATTTGTTCCATCTTCGGATTCAATTTTAACAGCTCCACATAAGAACACTTGGACCACTTTGAAGGGTCTTGACCATCGGGACTTTAATTTACCTGGAAACAATCTTAATCACGAGTTGTATAACAACACTAGATCTCCGGGTTTGAAGTTCCGATCTAGAATATGCTTATCATGCACCAACTTTATCCTTTCTTTGTACAATCTTGCATTCTCAAATGCATAGAACCTGAATTCCTCGAGTTCATGTAACTCAGTGACTTTACTGGTGCGTACAGTCTCCATATCTAAATTCAACTACTGCAGTGCCCAAATGGCTTTATGCTCAAGCTCCATCGGAAGGTGGAATGCTTTTCCAAACACCAACTTGTATGGTGACATACCAATTGGAGTTTTAAATGTTGTGCGGTACACCCATAGTGCATCATCCAATTTCTTTGCCCAATCAGTCCTTGGCGCATTCACTGTCTTGGTTAGGACACTTTTGATTTTCCGATTTGACACTTCACTTGCCCGCTCGACTGTGGGTGATAAGGTGTGGTCACCTTATAGCGAACTCCATACTTTTCCAATAGGCGTGCGAACGCTCAGTTTAAAAATGGGTTCTACTATCACTGATTATAGCTTTCGGGGTGCCAAAACGTGTGAAGATGTTTTTTCTTTAGAAAGCCTGTCACCCCTTTTGCATGATTGGTTGGGAGAGCCACAACTTCAACCATTTGGAGACATAGTCAACTATCACCAATATGTATTTGTTACCATACGAGCTGACGAATGGCCCCATAAAGTCAATCCCCCACATGTCAAATGCCTCCACCTCCAAATAGTAGTCATCGGCATCTCATGACATTGAGATATATTTCCTGTCTTTTGGCACTCATCGCAACTGTTCACTCAAGCATGGGCATCCTTGATCAGAGTTGGCCAATACAGACACGATTCCAACACCTTAGCTGCTGTCCAAAATCCTCCAAAATGTCCACCATATGGTGAAGCATGGCAAGCTTGCAAAATGGAATATTGATCTTTCTCGGTGATACACCTCCGCATCATGTTATCTACATATATTTTAAAAAGTAGAGGTTCATCCCAATAATAAGATTGACAATCATGAAAGAACTTTTTGTTTTGAATTGAAGAGAGTTCATAAGGTACAATACCGCTTGCTAAATAATTAGCAATATCAATATACCATGGCGTCTCCTCCATCGTCACTGCTAGTAACTGTTCATCCAGGAATATCTCTGTTATATCTTCAACCTCTACCTTTTTTTCAGATCCTTCCAACCTTGAGAGGTAGTATGCTACTTGGTTCTCTGTCCCTTTTCTGTCATGGATCTCCAGATCGAATCCTTGTAGCAAAAGAATCCAGTGGATCAAGCATGGCTTTAACTCCTTCTTTGCTATCAAGTACCTAATTGCTGCATGGTCACTATAAACAATAACTTTTAAACCAATCAAGTACGACCTAAATTTGTCGAATGCAAAAACTACAACGAACATCTTATTTTCCGTCACGGTGTAATTAAGTTGTGCGCTGCTTAGCGTTCTACTTGCATTGTAAATTGGGTGCATCAACTTGTCCTTTCTATGCCCTAAGACTGCTCCTATAGAATAGTCACTTGCATCGCACATAAGCTTGCATCGCACAAAGGGCTGATCCTTTTCAAGGAGTTTACTTAAAGGGTTGGCAATCTTAGAGAAATCTTTGATGAACCGCCTGTAGAACCCGGCATGCCCAAAAAAACTTCTCACTGCCTTGACCGAAGTGCACGGTGGAAACTTCTAAATCACGTCAACCTTAGCATGGTCGACCTCAATAACTTTACTGGACACTCGATGCCCCAAGACTATCCCTTCTTGTACCATAAAATGACACTTTTCCCTATTCAACACTAAATTTGTCTCCACATATCTTCTGAGCACTCTTCTTATATTGTGAAGACAATCTTCAAATGAATCCCACACCACTGAGAAATCATCCATAAATACCTCCATAGTGTCTTCGACAATATCCGTGAAAATGGCTAACATACACCGCTGGAATGTAGCTAGTACATTGCAAAGTCCAAAAGGCATTCTCCGAAAGGCAACGATGCCATACGGACAGGTGAAAGATGTTTTCTCTTTGTCTTCATGGGCTATTGAGATCTCATTGTACCCCAAATATCTATCTAAGAAACAGAGGTGATCACCCAGCCAACCTGTCCAACATTTTGTCAATGAATGGTAAGGGGAAATGGTCCTTCCGGGTGGCTGTGTTCAATTTCCGATAATCCATGCAAATCTGCCTTTTTTTGGTACACACTGAACAGGGCTAACCCAATTACTATCAGAGATGGGAAGATGATACGCCCATCTAACCACTTAATCACTTCCTTCTTTACCACCTCTTTCAGATTCGGGTTCAGCCTTCATTGATGTTATATGGAAGGTTTGTGCCCTTTTTCCAAGAGAATCTTGTGCATACAGAAAGATAGGCTGATACCCTTTATGTTTGCCATGGTCCAACCAATAGTAGTCTTACATTCCTGTAACACCTGTAGGAGTTGCTCTACCTGCACAACTAACAAACAGGATGATATAATAACAAGTAAAGTAGAATTAATCCCTAAGAAAGCATACCTGAGGTGGGCTGGAAATGGTTTTAGGTCCAAATGTGGTGGCTCCTCTATCGATGGTTTCGCATGTGGTGTTGTTCTTTATTTTAAGTGTTGGGGCTCAAATTGGGGTTCCTTTTTCCAGAACCATTGACCTTTGAGAGCCATGACCCACTCTGCCAACTTCTCACCATCCACATTTTCCAGATTCATCAAGCATGCTTCTAACGGATCCCTGATATTAAGAGTCTCATCCAACTGTTGTAGTATTACATCCACAGCCTCCACTAGTGAACAATTTGCAAATTCGCTGGGTCTCCTCATAGATTGTTGAACATTGAATATTATTTCTTCATTGTTCAAACTCATTTTCAACTCTCCAGCCTCACAATCAATCAATTCACTCCCAGTGGCTAAAAATAGCCTTCCCAGAACGATTGGTATCTTTTCATCCACTTGACAGTCAAGAATGACGAAGTTTGCAGGGAATACAAGCTTCCCCACTTGAACAAGAACATCATCAAGAATTCTTGTTGGTTTTTTTACTGTACGATCAGCCAGTTGCAAAAACATTGATATCGGTCTAGCTCTGCCAATGCCCAGTTTTGTATAGATTGCCAAGGGCATCAAATTTATACTAGCTCCCAAGTCACACAATGCTTTAGCAAAAGCATGACTCCCAATAGTGCATGGGATAGTGAAACTACCTGGATCAGACACCTTTTGAGCCATAGGCCTTGTCACTACCATGCTGTAGGCCTGCCTCAGAGTTACAGTGAGCGGTCCTAGAAGTCAAATTTTCATGAAATCAGGTCTTTCATCATTTTTGCATACCCTGGCATTTCCCTCAAAACATCCATAAGTGGAATATTCAATTGAATTTGTCTGAGCATTTCCATGAATTTCTTGTATTGATCATCTTTCTTTTGCTTTGCCAACCTATGAGGGAATGGTGCAGGGGTCAACCTCTGCCTACTGCTTTGTGTCTTTTCTTTGCTAGAAGCTTTTTCTACCACTTGTTCTGGGAGTTTTTCACCTTCCTTCTCCTTACCCTTGTCAATCTATGCCTGTTCAATTACAACCTCGGTGAGCTCTGCTGACTCATCTTTTCTAATGTAACTGGAGTGGTTGGCGTTGTCTCTCTTCTAGATTGAGCAACTTCTTGCTCCCTGTCTAAATCTCTTCCATTCCTGAGACTCACTGCCATGAGCTGATTTGGGTTCTACTCTTTTGGATTAATGTTTGTATCTGCAGGCAATGTTCCATGTGGGTGATTGTTCATGGCCATACATAGCTTCCCAATTGAGTTTCAATGCCTTTGATTGCTGAATCATGTACATCAAACTTCTCTTGCATCTTTCCATTTGTCCCAATGAGTTGTTGCAGCATGCCCCTAATTTCGATCATGTTATTGTCCTGCTATTGAAGAGATGGTTGGTTGGCTAACTATTGCTGGTGCTACTAATTATAGCCCCATTGCCTTTGATAAGGTACCACTTGGCCTTGTGGTTGTGCTCCTCCTGGATTGGGGATGTGTTGTGGTTGGTTTGGTCTGTACTACTGGTTTGATGTTGGTCCCCATTGCTTCCCACCTTGCCATTGACCTCCAAAAATTATTGCCATAATTCATGTTTTCTCTGAAGCCCTGGTTGTCATTCTCTCCACTCCACGAGCACACATATGACTAGTTTATGCAAGGAGTGCATAATCCTTCATTTGTGGTATCAATAATGTGCACCCGTTTTGTACCCATCTTATCGATTTTCTTTGTTAGCAAGCTCATCTGGATCATGAAAGTGGCTATGTTTTCTGTATTTGTATTGTTTGGGTCAAAAGCGACAGAATTCACTATTGGAGTGAGTGTTACATCTCTTCTTATCCAGCCTGAACTCTGAGACATCTTGTCACGAAGAATCTTACACTCTGTGAAGGTTTTGCTCAAGAATGCACCCCCAGCAGAAGCATCTACAATGGCCTTCTGACCGTCAGAAAAACCCATATAGAATCTTTGTCCCAGTATCTGATACGGGATGCCATGGTGCGGGCACTTCACTAATAGACCCTTAAACCTCTCCAGGTTTCTTGCAAAGTCTCAGTCAGGTTTTGCCTGAATTGCAATATCTCATCATTTTGCCTCACAGTTTTGTTGGGTGGATAGAACTTATTTAAGAACTGCTTGACTAGTTTCTCCCAAGTAGCAATGGAGTTTATTGGGAGTGAATTCAACCAAGTTTGAGCCTCCCCATTCACTGAGAATGGGAACAGTAATAATTTGATTGCTTCGGGAGTCATATTCTGCTATCTTTGAGTGACACAAATTGATAAATTGTTTTTTAGATGTTGTTGTGGGTCTTTGATGTATTACCCAAAGAACAACCCCTTATTATGCAACAGGTGCAACATGTTGTTGGTAATCCGGAATGCCTCCACTTATATCTGAGGAACTGCAATTATTGTGGCTAGGTTATCAGTGGTTAGTTGCGCCCAATCATAAAGGGTAGCTTTCGGCACAAGAGGTGCTACTACTCTGATGTTTGGGTCAACTCGATCATTCCTATTATTCCCATTGATGTTCTCGATTTGGTCCATTTTGTTTTAGTTATTTGCCCTTCTTGCTAGCCTGATTCAATGCCATGAATGCTTTTTCGGGATCTAAGATTCCTTCAAAAAGTTCTCTAGTTTTCAAATAGCTTATATGCATGCACCTGAGTCACAGAAGAGTTCAAACCTGAGAATTTCAACAGAAATATTTTTAACACCACGGAAATTTGATCTAGACTAAAAATCCTAGCAATTCTTCCAAGTTTCAATAAATAACACTGTTAGTTCCCCGGTAACGGCACCAAAATTTTATCACCCAACTATGCCTTGTAAAAAAGACTAAGCGGTCGCTGTAAATATAATATTGTTCAAGTCCGAAGTCGAACCCACAGGGAACTAACCTATTTACTACAACTTTTAACACTGCTAATGATAAGCTCAGAAAATTCCAGGATGCAAGATTTTTAATGGATAATTAGTAGAATTTAGTTAACTAAGGAAAAATGACAATAAAACTAGACATAATCAAGAATAGAGTTGAATTCAATGGTAAAATGGTCTAGCATTATTGATTGCCCCAATTGTCGGATTAATTCCTGACATGTTAGCTATAATCTCACTGTAACACTCTATAATGAGTGTGAGTTCTGGGCTACCACAATTATCTCTTGATCAGTTATGATAATTTACTAGAAGCATTCTCTCGATCTACTCTAGTTAACAATTTATGCAACTCAGAATAATCCCACCAAAGTTTCTTATCTCTAACCTTGCTTTCAAATTCAAGCAATTAAACTCTTAACTTACCTGATAGTGGTGTTGTTAAACAACAATATAACCAAGTGTTCTTTCTCAATCAACACAAGATAGCTAGACACGATTAATCAAGGGCAATTTTAATTAATCACAAGACAATACGTGGTTGAACAATCATAGAGTAAAAATGGCTCAATTATATCAAAACAGAGTCAAGACTTCATCCAAAATTGGTTCCATCAACCCTAAATGACGGGTTAAGCTACTCATACTAATAGATAAAAATTCACCATATAAAGTCATAATCAACAATGGAATTAAGAAGAAGAAGAAGAAGAAAACTCTTAAGGAAATTCTCTGTCTTCCTCCCGTGTTTTTTCCTCCAAAATCTCTCTAAAAACAACTATATTTCTCTTCTGGGTGAATTAGGATTCATATAGGTTTAGGTTAAAAATTACATAATTTCCCCTAGGTTATTGGCTTCTGTCAGCTCGTCCGTAGCCACGGATCTGACCGCGTATTCAACCGCGGATTTTGCCTCGTGTTCTGCCTCAGTGTGCAGCCGATGCACGGTCAATCCGGGGCCACGCACCTGGAGGGGACTTCGCCACTTGATTTTCTTTCTCCTTTTTGACCTTGCTAACCTACGATTGGCCTTCCACGCTCCGTATTGACTCCAAATCATTCTTTAGCTTCCTCCTAGATCGGAGTGGCTCCTGCAAAGCATAAACCTCTTTTGTTATCTTTTAACATTCAAACTTAGATAAAGTGGCTAAATTAGAGTGTAAATGTGACGACCCAACCCGTCGTCTCATGGGTTATCACTCTGTTTCCCCCATTTTCTGCTTCATTATGCTTCATTATCAGTGTCTTGTATGTTCGAGTTGGCTTGGATTGATTTTAGAAGAAAATGAGACACTTAGTCTCTTTAAGGAAGGCTTAGTTTGGAAAAGTTAACCGGATGTTGACTTATGTGTTAGAGGGCTCGGATATGAATTTCGATGATTCAGTTAGCTTCGAAGGATGATTCGTGACTTAGGAGTGTGATCGGAAATGATTTTGGAGGTCCGGTGTAGAATTGGGCTTAAATTGGCAAAGTTAGTATTTTCGCGATTTTCGGTTGATAGGTGAGATTTTGATCTGAGGGTCGGAATGGAATTCCGAGAGTTGCTATAGTTTTGTTATGTGATTTGGGATGTATGTGCAAAATTTTAAATTATTCGGAGGTGATTTGATTGGGTTTTTGATCGAATGCGTGTTTCAGAAGTTTTTGAAGAACTTAGGCTTTAATTCGATGTAATTTGATGGTTTTGTTGTTGTTTGAGGTATTTTAATGATTTGAACAAGTTCGAATGATGTTATGGGAGGTGTTGGTGATTTTTGATGAGATCCTGGGGGTCTCGGGGTGATTTCGAATGGTTAACGGGAAGTTTTGAACTTGTGAAAAGGGAAAAGTGTTGCTGCTTCTGGTATTTCTGCTTCTGCTGGATTTGGACAGAAGAAGCGAGGTCGCATGTGAGAAATAGAGGCCGCAGAAGCGAGTTTTGGCTTGGGCACCTATTTCCGCAGGAGCGGACGAGTGGCCGCATCTTTGAAGACGCAAATGCGGGATTTTTATCGAAGAAGCAAAGTTGGGCCTTAGGGAATTTTCCGCAAAGGCGGAGCTGGGTCCGTAGAAGCGGAAACTCAGATGCAAAATGGACCGCAGAAGTGGTTGGTCCCTTTAGTAATTTTTCGCAGGAGCAGATATTTTTCCACAGAAGCGGTATCGCGGAAGCGTTTGTTTAACCGCAGAAGCAGAAAGGTCTAGGCAGAGGTATTTAATTCATCTTCACAAATTTTTGAAGGATTCCTCATTTTTAACTCGGACTTGGAGAATTGTGGGCAATTTTAAAGAGGGATTTATGGGGTTTCGATACGGTATGGATTCTTGGACTTAAAACATGATTTTATGTTGTTAATACATGGATTTGGACCGAAAATCTAAGAAAAATTATGGGCAAAAATGGTGGTTTAGGGCTTGAAACTTAAGAGAGAAAAGTTTAGATTTGTGGGGTCATTTGGACTCCGATTTTGTTGTTCTTCATATGTATAGACTCGTGGCGAGATAAGGAACCTCTTGATGTAAAATTTTCTGAATTTCAAAAAGTGGGCCTGGAGATCAGGTTTTTCCAATTTCGGGATTTTTAATATTTTTTGATTTTTTTCGATTGGGTATTGTTCCTTGGGTATATTGTGACGTATTCATTGTGGTTTTGGTCAGATTCGACATGCGAGGAGGCCGAGGCAAGGGCATAGCGAGCTAGAGATATTGCCGGTTCGAGGTGAGTAATGATTGTAAATGATATTTTGAGGGTTTGAAACCCCGTATTTGCACATCTTAGTGCTATATTGAGGTGACTTGCACGCCGGATGGCGAGCGTGAGGTAGAGCACCATTGGGGATTGTGACTTGGTCCGTTTCAATTAATGAATTTACTGCGTATTTGACTGAAATTTACTTGTCATCATCATAATTTGGGCTGATTGCCATATTTGGGCTTCGTGCCAACTATTTGAACCCTTCGGGAATTGTTGTTGATATTTCCTTACTGTTTTGATTTTTATACTTGAACTCAGTCATGTATTTTCCACTATTTTTAAGACTCAACCAAGTTTATTTTACTTTAACACTTGAAATGATATTTCTAACAGTATTTGGGCTGAGCATCATGTTTTACTATGGCCCTAGTGGCTTACATGATTTTGACTGAGTAAGGCCGATGACCTGTATTGTGAGGATACTTTTGGATCGGGCTGCACGCCGCAGCAGTGAGATACTGATTCGATGTGAGGCCGAGGGCCTAAATTTGATCCAACAAGATGGCTTGATATTGCGCTTGGGCCGTAAGGGGCCCCTATCGGAGTCTGCACACCCCAGAGCGTCGTCGACGATAAAAGGATCAGGCTGCACGCCGCAGCTATATGTGGAGCAGGCTGTACACCGCAGCAGTACCAGTACTGTTTAATGTGTTTGCATTATCTTATTTGTCTGCTATTATCTGTTATTTTGTGCTACTTCTTGTAATATAGACCTGATACTCTGGCATTCCTTGATAACTGAGTGTTGTGCCCGCGGGGCGGAATTCTGTGCTAATCTGCACTATTTGTTTTTTGTTTATTTTCGTTACCGCTAAAAAAGATCATTTTTAAAAGAGGTTTTAAACTGAGCTAAGATATTTTCTAAAGATTTCACGGCTTCACTATATCTCTCAAGAGTTTTACACTGCCCTTATATAGTATGATGGTTGCTTTACGTGATTTCTTACCGCTCAGTTATTATTACCCTTATTACTCATAGAATTGGAGTACTCACTTTACTCCCTGCACCTCATGTGTAGATGCACGTATTTGTTCACCCGGTAGCATATTTTGGCTGATCGGAGGCAGAGTTGTCGGAGTTTAGTGAGGTGACTGCCAGCGTTCGCGGAACCACTTTTCTCCCTTTCTGTTCCTTGTCCTATTCTATATATTTGAGACCTTGTAGTTATGTTCATATCCTAATAATTGCTCGTGACTTGTGACACCCTGATTAGGGCTGTGTCGGGTTGAATTTCCGCTAATTAATATTAATAAGTTATATTTAAACTGCTTATGAATTATTTTATAAGCAGTTTAAGCAACCCCCACTTCCAACCAAGAGGTTGTGAGTTCGAGTCTCCCCAAGAGCAAGTTGGAAAATTCTTGGTAGGAAGGGTGCCAGGGGTCTATTTGGAAACAACCTCTCTACCGAAGGGTATGGGTAAGGTCTGCGTACACACTACCCTCCTCAGACCCCAATAAGTAGGATTATACTGGGTTGCTGTTGTTGTTATGAATTGTTTTAACTATTTTGGAAGGATAAATTGGGTTTAGTTGGCTGGCCTTGTCCCCACGAGAGGCGCCATCATGACCGGGTCCGGGTTTGGATCGTGACAAGTTGGTATTAGAGCCTAGGTTACTAGGTCTCACGAGTTATAAGCAGGTTTAGTAGAGTCTCATGGATCGGTATGAAGACGTCTATATTTATCCTCGAGATGCTGTAGAACCTTTAAGAAAACTTCACATTCTTGAATTCGTATCATGCGTCCTTGATTCAGCTTGAAAAGAAACTCTTGAAATTCCTTCCACACGTTCGTATGCGCGTATGAGCGCTTAGTATCAGATGTGCCTTGATGGCTTGTGATTCCCCGATCAAGGGGCGAGATGTAATCTTTGTGAGTTTGATGTTGGGCCAGTATGGAGGACTTGAGGCCGGATCTTTGCCTATGGCTTGAGCACCAAGGTGCTGATTGTGTGAATAAGTATTTTGAACTTATATGTTCGGTATTGTCCCTATTAGCGGGTATGGCAGTTGGATAGCTATGTGATGAGTATGTTAGTACTGCGAGATATATCTATATGACTTGGTATTGACGAGGAAGTCTACTGGATAATAGATGAACTATTAAGTGTACGATTTCTATTGTGATTTGATGTGTATCCGAGTTATGGGCGCGTGAAGAATCGTTTCATGTCTCCTAGTTGGGGAGTGAAGCGCATTTCATGTGGCGGTATGAGTTCAGACCCAAGAAGACTAAATGACTGTGTAATGTGTATGACGGTGGAAGGTATGCAGAAATGTTAGATTGAGGCGAAGCAGGTGGTGTGATCCTTATGTGTATATTTGAAGATCTCATGTGTAAGTGAAAAGTACATCTTGAAATTTGAAATTTCGGGTCGCTTAAGAGAGTGGGCTTAACTGTTACGGGGATGGATGCGAGATTTGTAGAAGATTTATAGTACTATATGATCTATGTTTTCACAAACTTATAAATGATTTGAGTTTAATCTCACTACGGTATTGTGGCATCAATATAGTAAAAGTGTTATGAGTTACTGAGTGTATCTTGATCTATGGATTCGAGCCAAGTGGGGGGGGGGGGGCTGCTGTGAGCAGTTGATTGCACGGTTAGGTGCTATGTTGGTTCCAGATTGAGGCGTGCGAGTGAATTAGCGATGCCTCGAGAAAAGGAAAATATTGGTAGAGGTTATATTATGCTTCATAGGGTATGAGAATCACGGAATATCTAGAGTTGTTATTGGCAAAGAATGCTCGGTGCATAGAGCAAGAAGTTACTTGGTTGTATTGGGATGAGGATCTCATTTTGCGGTGTCGGAGTGCCAATGAGGCACGAGTGGTTCTGTTCGTTAGGACATGTAATTTTTGCAGTTTGAATAAGAGTGAATGACTTTCGAGAATGGTTCTAATGTGTTCAAGATTCTACAGTGAACAATCGGGTATCTTAAGGTTGTGCATGTGGTTAGAGACTGTATTTTCATTGGAAGAGGTCAAGACTTGTGGTATTTTTATGTTAATTATGGGATTCTATGTATTAGTATCAAGAAAGTAAAGGTAATGGATTTAGATTTGCAGGAAGTTTTTCCGAGTAAAGTATTTTGGAATGTGGTGTTTCTAGGAATATTTGAGAGAGTTTTCAGTGGATTATGGGTCTTAGACAGTGTGGTCTTGTGCTTGGGTCTCGTGTAGTGAGCCTGGGTTGAGGAACTGTGGTGCTACAACTAGAGGGAATATCAAGTGGAAAATGAATCAGAAAGGAAATTAGATGGATGGAATAGCTTGATAGTAGACCGAACCAGTATGGGAAGGATATGATTAACTCCTTGTGCGTGTTCGAGGTAATGAGCCCTTACAAGTATTTTCAGCAATGTTCTTGGGTTTTGATGACTTGCTTAGCTTGGTCGAGTTAGAAGGATTCGGTCCTGGCAGGTCTGATTTGTGCAAAGGGAATTCGGAGAGTTCTTGATGGTTTTACCGCTGTTTGGAGATGTATATTCCCTATGGGCATGGGGAGCATGTGATGTGTAGTGACTTTCCTTCTATATGGGATCAATGGAAGTTCTTGACTAGTCGAGCGCGTAGATGTCTGTTGCTTGGAAGGGAGATAAAAGTTTTCATGTTATCCTTGGATGGTATGGTATATGCGGTATGTTGTAGAGGACCGAGACTGGCGTGTGCTAGGTTACAGTTCAGTTCTAAAAGAAAGTTCATAAAACTCTTAGGCAACGAGTAGCCTTAGATAATCAAGGAAATGGTACTACTAATTGGAAGTGATTTGATGAGAGTATATGTCTCGGAAAAAGGGTAATGTGATTAAACTGATGATACTTCGATAGTATTGCGGCACTTTCTGGTGGGATCAACTGGTGGTATTCGGGTTTGCTTGGCGGCACAGGGAAATTTTAGAGTATTTATCGAGGAATGATTGGGTATTAAAGGTATGCACGGGTTCGGACGGCGAAATTGGGATTGGATATGATGATTCATGTGCCGTGTGGATGTGGAGATGGAAGTTCTCATATACAGGCTATGATGTGGTTGTAGATCGTGTGTATCGGCACTGTTTAGCAACTACTAGGGATTTGGAGGCCCTAGTGGATCTTTATTTGCTTGGTAAGTTAGATTTTGGATATGATATTGGGGTGTAGCCTGGTTGTCTCAGTATTGGGTTATTCTAGACTATTACGCTATGGGCTATGCCAGAAACGCCACGGGTTGAGTGGTGAGGTGCGTCGGATTATGTTCTAGTAGAGTGGTTTATATTTTAAAGACCAGTGGACTGCTGGGAAGGGTTGCTTTTCTTAATTGGGCATTCGTGATAGATGTTAGTGCAGAGGTTTCTACCATTGATTCAATTTTGGTGTTGAGGGACTTTTAGGATGCATTTTTTATGGTCGGGCATGTCGCCGAGCGAGGTTGTGGATTTTGGTATGGATCTGGTGCTGGGCACCGTATCGTATGGCTCCAATAGGAGATGTAGTAGTGGAAGGAGCAGCTTCAGGCTTCCTTGATGATGAGTTCATTGGCAGGTCAAAGTGGATGCGCGTTCTAGATTGAGTCGGCTTGGTTGGCCCCAAATTGTATTGTTGAGGAATATTGATTCGATCGTTAGTGAGCTTGTTAGTGATCTGGGGGGATCTATGAGTTTATTTTGTGCTGCGAGACGTTATGATTTGTTGATTATGGGCACATATGGTGCGGTTCCATTGGGGTTTCATAGTGGAAGTCGAGCCGGAAGAGTAATTGGGAGTTGCTCGGTGAATGACGTACCAGTTATGTTCTATCGGGTTTGTGTGGTGTATGTTATTTGTTTCACCGTGGGTGTAATTATTTGCTTTGGTTCCAGACCTCAAATGAGAATGGTTGCGGATTTCGAGCATAGTGACTTGAGGTATTTCATGTGGAGCAGTATTTGGATAGGATCACGTGTTGCAACAAAGCTGTGTGGAAATATGACCTTGCGGGTCAAATTTGTGTGTTGTATTTCTATGATGTGAGATGGGTTCTCAGCCGTGTGATGTGATGATATTGGTGAGCTTGTGGTACGACTCTTTCCTTCGAGTCAGTTTCATGAGGTGAGTATGTTCGAATTGTTGCTTATTGGTGTGCGGACTGTGCAAGTTGTGGCCTTAGCCTGTCTTGGTGTGTCATGTCACCAGAGTAATTGTGTTGGAGTAGATGAGATTGTTAGGGGCCTATAATGAATGAAAACGGATTTGATTTCAGCATGTTTGATGGGTAAATATCGAGGTTCGATTCAGAAATTTGCTATGGTCCTTGCCAAAGGAGAAGTAACCTTATGGATGACTGATCTAAAAGATGGTTATGGTTTATGGCATGTTTTATTATCACTGGCAGTATATGGGAGCGTTAGAACAAGACTTTAGTTGATAAGAGGTTTCTACCAATATTCGGGTATTGTGTGCAGCTGCTGTGAATGGAAGTTATCGCTACATGTGTTGGAGTTATGTGGTATATCGGATAATTTCACTTGAGGTTGCAGACATAGGTTACTACAGCTAGTTCGGGTCTATTCAAAGTATAGGTGTGAGGTTTTGATCGTATTGATGGTTTCAGAAGTGAAAATGTGGTTCTATGGTTTATGGGCTAGATTGGATTGTGTAATGTTAGTTAAACGGTGTTATCGGACCTATATGGGATAGGGTGACGTGGGATCACTCCCGGGTATATGCATGGTAAAATTATTCAGCTATTGGTTGTCTTCTAGAACAACTCTGGGTACGCTCGAGGACAAGCGTTTGTTTAAGTTGGGAGGGTGTGACAACCCGACCTGTCGTCTTATGGGTTACCGCTTCGTTTCCCCCATTTTCTGCTTCTTTATGCTTCATTATCAGTGTCTTGTGTGATCGAGTTGGCTTGGATTGATTTTAGAAGAAAATGAGACACTTAGTCTCTTTAAGGAAGGCTTAGTTTGGAAAAGTCAATCGGATGTTGACTTATGTGTTAGAGGGCTCGAATATGAATTCCGATTATTCAGTTAGCTTCGGGGGATGATTCGTGACCTAGGAGTGTGATCAGAAGTGATTTTGGAGGTCCGGTGTAGAATTGGGCATGAATTGGCGAAATTAGTATTTTGGCGATTTCCGATTGATAGGTGAGATTTTGATCCGAGGGTCGGAATGAAATTTCGAGAGTTTCTGTAGCTTCATTATGTGATTTGGGATGGGTGTGCAAAATTTCAAGTTATTTGGATGGGTTCTTGATCGAATGCGTGTTTTGGAAGTTTTTGAAGAACTTAGGCTTGAATTCGATGTAATTTGATGGTTTTGGTGTTGTTTGAGGTGTTTTAATGATTGGAACAAGTTCAGATGATGTTATGGAAGGTGTTGGTGCTTTTTGATGAGGTCCCGGGGGCCTCGGGGTGATTTTGGATGGTCAACGGGAAGTTTTGAACTTTTGAAAAGGGTAAAATGTTGCTGCTTCTAGTATTTCCGTTTTGGCAGATTTTGGACCGGAGAAATGAGGTCGCATGTGCGAAAGAGAGGCCGCCGAAGAGAGTTTTGGCCTGGGCGCCTATTTTTGCAGGAGTGGATGAGTGGCCGCATCTGTGAAGACGCAGATGCAGGATTTTTATCGCAGAAGCGAAGTTGGGCCTTAGGGAATTTTCCGCAGAAGCAGAGCTGGGCCCACAGAAGCGGAAACCACAGATGCGAAATGGACCGTAAAAGCGGTTGGTACCTTTAGTGATTTTCCGCAGGAGCGGGTATTTTGCCATAGAAGCGGTATCACGGAAGCGGTTGTTTAATCGTAGAAGCGGAAAGATCTGGGCAGAGGTATTTAATTCATCTTCGCGAATTTTTGAAGGGTTCCTCATTTTTAACTCGGACTTGGAGAATTGTGGGCAATTTTGAAGAGATATTTCAAGGGGTTTCGATAAGGTATGGGTTCTTGGACTTAAAACACGATTTTATGGTGTTAATACATGGATTTGGACTGAAAATCTAAGAAAAATTATGGGCAAAAATGGCGGTTTAGGGCTTGAAACTTAAGAGAGCAAAATTGGGATTTGTGGGGTCATTTGGATTCCGATTTTGATATTCTTCATATGTATAGACTCGTGGCGAGATAAGGAATCCGTTGATGTAAAATTTTATGAATTTCGAGAAGTGGGCTCGGGGCTCAGGTTTTGCCAATTTCGACATTTTTAATATTTTTCGATTGGGTGTTGTTCCTTGGGTATATTGTGACGTATTCGTTGTGGTATTGGTCAGATTCGACATGCGAGGAGGCCGATTTGAGATGCAAGGTCATAGCGAGCTAGAGATATCGTTGGTTCGAGGTGAGTAATGATTGTAAATGATATTTTGAGGGTTTGATACCCCGTATTTGCACATCGTAGTGCTATATTGAGGTGACTTGCACGACGGATGGCGAGCGTGGGGTAGGGCACCATTGGGGATTGTGACTTGGTCCGTCCCGATTAATGAATTTACTGTATATTTGACTAAAGTTTACTTGTCATCATCATAATTTGGGCTAATTTTCATATTTGGGCTTCGTGGCAGCTATTTGAACACTTCGGGGATTGTTATTGATATTTCCTCACTGTTTTGATTTTTATACTTGAACTCAGTCTTGTATTTTCTACTGTTTTTAAGACTCAGCCAAGTTTATTTTACTTTAACACTTGAAATGATATTTCTAACAGTAATTGGGCTGAGCATCATGTTTTATTGTGGCCCTAATGGCTTACGTGATTTTGACTGAGTAAGGCCGAGGGCCTGTATTGTGAGGATACTTTGGATTGGGCTGCATGCCACAACAGTGAGATACTGATTTGATATGAGGCCGAGGGCCTAAATTTGTTGCCACGAGATGAATTGATATTGCGCTTGGGCTGTAAGGGGCCCCTCCCGGAGTCTGCACACCCCCAGTGAGCGTCGTCGACGATAAATAGATCAGGCTGCACGCCGCAGCGGTACCGGTACTGTTTGATGTGTTTGCATTATCTTATTTGTCTGCTATTATCTGTTGTTTTGTGATACTTCTTGCAATATAGACCTGATACTCTGGCATTCCTTGATAACAGAGTGATGTGCCCGCGAGGCGGAATTCTGTGCTTATCTGCACTATTTATTTTTGGCATTCATTTGCGTTACCGTTGAAAAAGATCATTTTTAAAAGAGGTTTTAAACTGAGCTAAGATATTTTCTAAAGATTTCACGGATTCACTATTTCTCTCAAGAGTTTTACACTGCCCGTATATAGCATGATGGTTTACTTTACGTGATTTCTTACTGCTCAGTTGTTATATACCCTTATTACTCACTGAGTTGGAGTACTCACTTTACTCATTGCACCTCGCGTGCAGATGCAGGTATTTGTTCACCCGGTAGCGGGTTTTGGCTGATCGGAGGCAGAGTTATCGGAGTTTAGTGAGGTGACTGCGAGCGTTCGCGACACTGCTTTTCTCCCTTTTCGTTCCTTGTCCTATTCTGTATATTTCAGACCTTGTAGCTATGTTCATATTCTAATAGTTGCGCGTGACTTGTGATACCCTGATTAAGGCTGTGTCGGGTTAAATTTCCGCTAATTAATATTAATAAGTCATATTTAAACTGCTTATGAACTATTTTAATTATTTAGGAAGGATAAATTGGGTTTAGTTGGTTGGCCTTGGCCCCATGAGAGGCGCCATCACGACCGGATCCGAGTTTGGGTCGTGAGAGTAAATAGTATCTAAGCTGCATAATTATAGCGTACTTTCAGAGATATATTAAACTTTTGTGGATTTTCAAACCTTTCAATGCTTTATTTTGAATCTTATGTGATGTGAAATCTTGACACACTAGTAATATTTTATAGTAATATTTATAAATCTTATGTGATGTAACAATATCTTACGTTTGTTTTGGGAATAAATTTGTGTTTGCACAAAAATTGTTATAATGAAATGTATATTGTGAAATAAAATCAATCAATATGATTTGGCTGAATTAGCATGGACTATTCCTAACTACTCCTTTCCCATCTCTAGATTAAGAATTGATTGCGAGAAACCTATCCCTATTCCCTCCTAAACATTTGCAACGCCAGTAGCAAACCTAGTTTTCAAGAACAAAACTAGGGGGAAATTCTTCAATTGTAGCAAGGGATTCTAGGGTGTGTTTGGTATGGCAAAAAATATTTTTTAAATATTTTGGAGAATATTTTTCTCATGGACTCTTTCTCAATTTTTCCCTACCCCCACCAAACCCAACTACTCCACTCCCACCCCACCCACCCCCACCATACCATCCCCTAATAACTACCCCTACCCCCACCCACCACAGCACACCCCACCTTTACCTCACACCCCAAACCTCCACCCCTGTCCCCACGCCTCTTACCCATTTCGTTTTCCATAGTGTTTTCTTGAAATATATATTTTTTAGAAAAAATATTTTCTGCTCACTATTTAAACAGTAAAATATTTTCCAAAAAATATTTTCACTCACAAACTTAACATAGGAAAATAAGTAATGCCACTCATTTTTCAAGAAAATATTTTTCATACTAAACACACCCCTAGTCTTGCTAAATCTAGAGAGTAATTATCTCTTGTCCTTGCTAAA
Organism: Nicotiana glauca; assembly: GCA_026770625.1. Taxonomy (NCBI): domain Eukaryota; kingdom Viridiplantae; phylum Streptophyta; class Magnoliopsida; order Solanales; family Solanaceae; genus Nicotiana; species Nicotiana glauca. Next base: position 121,862 of record MU718168.1, read on the forward strand.
AATTAGCAAAGATGAATTAGTTTCACGACCCAATTTAGGATCGTGACCGGAACTCAGGAGCAAGTGCCCCCAAGTAAGCCTAATTAGTATTTTACAGAAAATTGGACAGAGTTTCCCCTGTTTTTGGACTATCCAAAAAATTTCCCTGTCTCAAAATCAACAACAAACCATTCTAATATCAAACCAACAACTCAACAACTTATCAATTAACCAAAACAAGTCTCCACATTGCTAATCAACCCACTAACAACTAAAAACACTAATTATCACCAACTTTGATAATAAAGAATGATAGTCAACGTAAGACTATAATAACAAAGTAATACCGATGACACCAAAATGATGACTCTGGAGCAACTCTAAAAGTTCAAAGAACGACCATAACAATAAATAAAATCTCCGCCCACACGAACAAGTGCAAGGCTCACCAAGAAACAATCAACCTATGTGCCCTAATTAATGAAATTCCCTCCTGCGTTAACTGCTGTCGCTGTAAAAAAAATTAGTAGGGAATGAGCCGCTAGTTCAGTGAGTAATAACACTCAATCACAATCATTTATATTGGGGACAAGTAAGAAACATGCTATTATATTAAACATAAAATATCATAAAATGCCCTTTCAGAAACAATAAATAATTTTAGTCTTATCATATTTTTCTTGTAGTATAATATAATTAACAACTCGCTAATAAGCTCGGTAACCACTGTATAATATCAATATTCACATTTTGGAGGTTTCAATGTACAGATCATGTAATCAGTAAAAGTGTGGACTTCTGCGCAAGAAGTCATATATGACTGTAGTCCCTACTCGAGGGAAATCACTAACAATATGCTAGTTGTACCTTCCTACTAGCGAGGGTCGTAACGTTAATCGGTAATGACAAGGTGTACCAGGTCTAACGAACCCGCCGTTAGCTACGTGATCCTTCAATGTCCACACCCATTTATACTTGTCTCTGTAATCCGTATATACTCGTAGAAAATATTTGAAAACATTATAGGGCATTTTGGTTCTTGTCAAATCATATAATTTCATTTGATAACAGTAAATTCAAGTAATGGTAAAATAGATTTAGTGACAATGGAAATATTTAAAACAACGGTAATCATCTCAAATAACTATTTCGGTATAATATCGAGTAAAAGACTTGTCCCACATGCAACTCAAAATAATCAGTAACATATTCGTATTAAAAATCATGTGCAAATCATGCAAGTTATGAAAACACAAATTGTGGTAAGATTACTACTCACAGTACTCGTGCCGAGATACCAAATGCTTCACCTCAAGCAATTCGCACAACTTCCTCCAATCAATCTATAATTACATAATATCGATCTCATGTTAACTTTCATGTTTAGGCTAATTCATAGCTAATTTAAATACCCAACCAACGAGGTTCATGTTTGAGTCTTAATTTGTGGATTTATATTTAATCATACAACTAGTCCATAATTCTATCAATTTAAACTATTTAGTATAATTTATTCCTCTAAGATTAGACCTATCAGTGCTTAAACCAAACCTGTATAGCCTTATTATCCATAGTAATTATATATATTTTTTATACAAAATAAGGTTGATATTGAATTCTTATTTACTGCATGAAATTGTATAGATATAGTGAAATAACTCAACAGATGAGAAAAAGAAGGTTAACCTCTTGAGTCGAAGGAGAACTTTAGTACTTTCAATTTCAACTCCCAATTCTTCTTAAAGCCTTTGACAAAAGCTTTTTCTTTTTTTGCTTCCCTTTTTTCTCTTTCTTTCTCTGCTTTTTCTTTTTCTTTTTCTCGTTTCCTTCAGAAGCCAAAGCTTTTTTGCTTTCTAAACCCTTAACCTTGGCAGGTTAATTACTTTTTAATGGGCTTCGGCCCTTTGTTTTCCATCCTTTTTTGTTTGTTTTATGTTTTAATTGCTAAATGTCCAATATGCCCTTATTTAAAATATTGGGGCCCTACATCCTCCCCACCTTATGAAATTTAGTCGCCGAATTTAACTCAAGTACGTACCTGTAGATTGAAATAAGTGAGGATACTTGACTCGCATAAGATCTTCCACTTCCCACGTAGCTTCTTCAACTGTATGATTTCTCCATAAGACGTTCACGAACAGTTCTTTTGACCGTAATCTTTTTACTTGTCTATCAATAATATCCATCGGCTCCTCCTCATAAGGCAACTTTTCATTTATCGGTATAGTCGATGCTTCAAGAACCTGAGATGAGTCTAATATACATTTTCGTAGCATTGAGACATGAAATACTGGATGAATAAAGGACAACTCAGGAGGAAGTACCAAAAGATAAGCCACAGCTCCCACTCGATCTAGTATCACATAGGGTTCTATAAACCTGGGGCTCAACTTACCTCTTTTCCCAAACTGCATCACACCTTTCACAGGGGAGACTCGGAGGAACACTTTGTCCCCAATTGTGAACACTAAATCTCTTCTTCTCTTATTAGCATAAGACTTTTGTCTACTTTGACCTGTAAGCAATCTCTGTCTGATCAACTGGAACTTGTTTATAGCTTCTTGTACTAGGTCGGGTCCCAATAAATTAGTCTCACCAACGTCAAACCATCCCGTAGGAGAATGAAATCTTCTACCATACAATGCTTCGAACAGTGCCATTTAAATATTGGAGTGGAAGCTATTGTTGTAAGCAAATTTAGCTAAAGGTAGATAAGTGTCCCAACTACCTCCAAACTCAAGAATGCAAGCTCTCAACATATCTTCCATGATCTGTATAGCACATTCAGACTGCCTTTCTATCTGTGGGTGAAATGCAGTATTAAGATCTACTCGTGTACCCAATGCTTCTTGAAAAGATTTTCAAAAGCGTGAAGTGAATTGTGATCCTCTATCAGAGATGATGGATACTTGAACTCCATGAAGTCGAACAATTTCGTTCATAAATTTCTGTGCATACCTCACTCCACCATATGTAGTCTTCACTGGCAAAAAGTGTACCGATTTCTTCAAGCGATCTACAATCACACATAAAGAGTCATAACCTCTTAGGGTTTGTGGTATCTTGGTGATAAAATCCATAGTAATTCTTTTCCATTTTCACTCCGGAATCTTAATTTGTTGTAGTAGTGATGTTGGTCGCTGATGCTCAGCCTTGACATGCTGACAAGTCAAACAACTAGAAAAAAAGTTAGCAACATCTTTCTTCATACCTTCCTACTAATAAAATTGCTTTAGGTCATGGTATATCTTTGTGGATCCAGGATGTATGGTGTATTTAGAGTTGTGGGGTTCTTCAAGAATAACATGTCTCAACCCATCTACGTCTGCTACACATAGCCTGTTGCCTATTCGAAGAACACCATCACGTTTAACAATCATATCCTTGCTTTTTCCAGTCAAGGCCTCATTTCTGTATTTGCATAATCATTCACCCTCATATTGGGTGGCCTTAATGCGCTCAACTAATAATGACTTAGCCTGAGCACAAGCCAACAATGCCTCTGGATTTCCAATACCAAATCTGTTACCTGTATCTTCTAGTCTCTGAATATCTTTGGCCAAAAGTCTCTTTGCAGGAGCTATATATGCCAAACTCCCCATAGATTTTCTGCTCAATGCATCAGCCACCACACTGGCTTTTCCAGGATGATACAAAATAGAACAATCAAAGTCTTTGAGTAGTTCCGTCCACTGACGCTGTCAAAGATTCAGATCTCTCTGCTGAAAGATATACTTCAGACTTTTATGGTCAGTATAAATCTCACAAGTTTTGCCATATAGGTAATGCCTCCAAATTTTTAGAGAAAATATCACTGCACCCATCTCCAAATCATGTGTAGGATAGTTTTGCTCGTATTTTTTCAATTGTCTCAAAGGATAAGTTATAATGCGACCATTTTGCATGAGAACACATCCTAATGCCACCCTCGAGGCATCATAGAATATTGTAAATGCTCCAGAACCTGATGGTAAGGCTAATATTGGTGCAGTTGTCAGACATGTTTTGAGTTTCTAAAAGCTTTGCTCACATTCCTCTAGGGTTGCTTATCGGGCGGATTGGGCGGCTTTTTACTCTTAATGATTTGGCTTAATGGTTATCGGCTTTTAAATGTATTAAACTGTTAGCCACCCGATAAGATATCGGACAGATTGGTATCGGTTTAGCTCTTATCGGGCGGTTTATCGACCTAACATACATATTCACTAAATATACCCCCTTATACTGACTTCTTCAGCTATAATATGTATTGAAAAACTGAATCTTTGTTAGAAGTCAGTTATATGGATTGTTTTTCTTTGTTCTTGCAAAGCTAATTTGTTCGAAACTTTCATTTTTTTGGGTGCTTTTGATTCCAAGTCTATCATTTCTAGTGAATTCAATTCTACTGACTTCATTAGTTATAATATGTATTGAAAAATTGAATCTTTGTAAGAAGTCACTTAATCTGGATTGTTGTTCTCTGTTCTTGTATGCTCATTTGATTAAAAGCTTCAATATTAAGGTATTTCTTATATCTGGTTAATTTGATTGTCTTTGAGAGTCTACTGGCTTCTGCAGTTATGATATGTATTGAAGAATCGAATCTTTTTAAGTGTGCAATAAGTATTAATAGTTGTTTGTTCTTGTTATACTTATTCATTTTCAAGGGTTTAGTTTTTTTATATTTAATATATATAAATGAAAAAATAAATTATATATATATATATATATATATTCTTAACGGGTTAACGGATTATTCTTAAGAAAATTAAATTATCCGCCCCCAAACCGATAAGTCGTTAATAAAAAAAAATCAATCCGTTCCCCGTCCGTTAAGCCGTTAAACCGTTACCAGTAAGCCATTAAGCTTTGGTTCGGTTCAGTTCGGTTTTCGGTTTAGGATTGGTTTTGAACATCCTTACATTCCTCTGTCCACTGAAACTTTGTTTTATCTGTGTTAGCTTGGTCAATGGCGCTGCTATTTTGGAGAAATCCTGTACAAAACGTCTGTAATAGCCTGCTAAGCCTAAAAAGATTTGAATATCTGTAGGAGAAGTAGCTGGGTCATTTCTGCACAGCTTTGGTCTTCTTAAGATCTACCATAATTCCATCTTTGGATACAACATGCCCCAAAAATGCTACCGAGTCTAGTTAGAATTCACACTTTGAGAACTTAGCATAAAGCCGATGTTCTCGCAATGTCTACAACATAGTCCTGAGATGATCCTCGGGTTCTCCTTGGCTACGAGAATATATTAGGATATCATCAATAAATACTATTACAAATCTATCTAGCGCTTGAGCACCCTATTCATTAAATCCATGAATACCCCTGGAGCATTAGTCAGTCCAAAATGCATCACAAGAAACTCATAGTGCCCATATCGAGTTCTGAAAGCAGTCTTAGAAATATCTTCATCTTTGATTCTAAGCTGATGATAACCAGAATGGAGGTCAATATTTGCAAAGTGGACAGCTCCTTGTAACTAATCAAACATGTCGTCTATACAACAAAAAGGATATTTATTGCGTAGTGTTATCTTTTTCAACTGCCTGTAGTTAACGTACATTCTAAGGGATCCGTCTTTCTTCCTTACAAACTGTACAGGTGCACCCTATGGTAATACACTAGGTCTAATAAAACCTTTATCTAACAAATCCTGTAACTATTGCTTTAGCTCCCTCAATTCTGTTGGTGCCATTCGATATGGGAGTATCAATATAGGTTGTGTGTCAGGTAGAAAATCTATACCAAAGTCTATTTCTCGTACCGGAATCAATCCCGGTAAATCCTCAAGAAATAAATTTGAAAATTCTCTCACTCTTGGTACATTTTCTATACTAACCGTTTCCTTTCTTGTGTTATTTATAATAGCTAAGAGACCCAAGCAACCTTTCTTCAGAAGTCGTTGAGTTTTTATTAAAATATCCAACTTTGCAAACCTCTGGAACCTGACTCCCTCTTAGAATGAAACTGGGTTCATTTGATATCTCAAAATTAACTATCTTTGCATGACAATCGACTATAGCATAGCGAGAAGATAACCAATCTATTCTCATCAACATGTCAAATTCAATCATATCAAGTACAATAAGGTCAGCTAGGGTATCTCTACCCTCAACTCGAATATGACAAGCACGATACACGTATTCAGCTAATAGAGACTCTCCAACAGGAGTAGCAACTAGAAAAGGATCATTCAATAGCTCAGGTTGTTTATTAACCTCAAAGAAAAGTACGAGGACACATATGAGTCAGTAGATCCTGGATCAATCAATGCAAGTGCATCAAATGAACAGACAGAAAGAATACCTATAACCACAACATTCGAGGCCTGGGCATCCTGTCTAGTAAATGCAAAAACTCTCGCCAGACCTCTACCAGCATTCCCTTGTCCTTGATTCACAGTAGCACAGTCTCCAGCACCTTGACCTCTATTTCCTGTACCTGTAGCACCTGAAGTATTACAAGTAGTTTGAGTCAGTGCAGCTGACTGAATAGAAGTCTGGTTGAAATTTCTCGGAGGTTGAGGGCAATCCCTCAAATTATGTCCCAATTGACCATACCGAAAGCACTCTCTAGTTAGAATACGACATTGGCCCAAATGTGATCTACCACAGGTCTGGCAGACTGGAGTTATGGCATATATCTGCCCAGAATTACGATGTCCAGATGCTGACAGTTCCCTAGTACCATATCTATAATGTGGCCTATATGCGAATTGTGAAGACAAATGTGTCCCTGTCTGAGAACCCTGTTGTTGTTGTTCCTGATTTCCTGCTCTTTGATTTTTACTAAAACTACTACTGATAGACCCTCCTGTCTTGGCCTTCTTACATGAATCACTAGTTGCACGCTTATCACGTCCCTTATTTTCAATCTTTCTAGCAAGGTCGACTACATCAGAGTAGGATAAATTCTTCATCTGTGGGGCTACCGCAGTGTATAGACGACCAACCAATCCATCAACAAACCTCTGAATTTGAGCTTCTTCAGTAGGAACCAAGTAAGGAGCATATATAGCCAACTTACAAACTTAGTGTTATATGTTGATACATCGATATCTGGAGTCTAAACCAATCTCTCAAAGTCTCTAGCATATTTTTGCATTAGGCTGTCTAGAAGAAAATGATTCTTGAAAAACTTAGTGAACTCATCCCATGTCAGTGGTGCTGCTCCTTCTGGCCTTCCTAGCAAAACAATTTCATCCCATGTGTTGGCCATATACTCTAGTTTGTATGCTGCGAGATCCACGACTCTCTCACTAGAACATCCTAGAGCACGTAATGGCTTGAGTGTCCCATCCAAAAAACTTTGAGGGTCTGGTGAATTATCAGAACCTATAAATTTTGGTGATTTCAATTTCAGGAACTCTTGTAGGGATACTTCCTTATTTCCGAAAGTATGAGTCTGCGCAGGTGCTTGTGTCTGTAAAGTAGCCTGAGGAGCTGAACTTCCACCCTGAGTAGGCACTAATTCCTCTAACACATTCAATAACCTTTCCACTACATCTGCAGGTAAGGCAACAGTAGGTATAACAGTTGGCACTGTTGGTGGAGCGTCCTGAACTCCCTGACCTTGCATTTGATCTAGCATAGCAGCTTGAGGTTGACCCATGTTCCCAACTTCAAGTTGAGGAGCAGTCTATCTTCTAGTTTGATGAACTCCAACTTGATCGCTACCCCTGGTAGTACCACGTACAGCAGATGAGGGTGTGCGTGACCTAGCCATCTGCAAATGAAATATTCCAAAGTCAATCTCAAGTTATTCAATGCACGATCAAAGAATGAAAGAAGGAAAAACATTCCTAGATGTTCAGTAGCCTCAAGATCATTAGTATGGGCGGCTACATACCCATGAACAAGACTCTACTAAATATTGCTCCATGACTCGGGACTTAAAGCCTAAGATCTGATACCAACTTTTTCACGACCCAATTTATGATCGTGACTGGTACTCAGGAGCAAGTGCCCCCAAGTAAGTCTCATCGGTATTTTAAAGAAAATCAGACAGAGTTTCCCCTGTTTTTGGACTATCCAAAATTTTTTAGTATGGGCAGCTACATACCCATGAACAAGACTCTACTAAATATTGCTCCATGACTCGGGACTTAAAACCTAAGCTCTGATACCAACTTTGTCACGACCCAATTTAGGATCGTGACTGACGCTTAGGAGCAAGTGCCCCCAAGTAAGTCTCATCGGTACTTTAAAGAAATCAGACAGAGTTTTCCCTATTTTTGGACTATCCAAAAAATTTTCCTGTATCAAAGTCAACAAAAAACCATCCTAATATCAAACCAACCACTCGACAACTTATCAATTAACCAAAATAAGTCTCCACCATTGCTAATCAACCCACTAACATCTAGAAACACTAATTATCTCCAACTTTGATAATAAAGAACAATACTCAACATAAGACTATAATAACAAAGTAATACTCATGACACCAAAATGATGACTCTGCAGCGGCTCTAAAAGTTCAAAGAACGAGCATAACAATAAATAAAATCTCCGCCCATGCAAACAAGTGCGAGGCTCACCAAGAAACTATCTACATGTGCGCTCTAATTAACAAAATCCTCACCCGCGTCAACTACTATCTCTGTAAAAAAGTCAGCGGGGAATGAGTCACTAGCTTGGTGAGTAATAACACTCGACCAAAATCATTTTTATTGGGGACAAGTCAGAAACGTGCTATATATTAAAAAGAAAATATCATAAAATGCCCTTTCAGAAACAATAAATGATTTTCTGTCTCATCATGTTTTTCTTGTAGTATAATATAATCAACAATTCGGTAATAAGCTCAGGAATCAGTGTATAATATCAATATTCACAGTTGGGAGGTTTCAATGTACGGATCATGTAATCGGTATAAGTGTAGACTTCTTCGCAAGAAGTCAAATATAATGGTAGTCCCTACTCGAGGGAAATCAGTAACAGTATGCTAGTTCCACCTTCCCACTAGTGAGGGCTGTAACGGTAATTGGTAATTACCAGGTGCACTAGGCCTAACGAACCCGTCGTTTGCTATGGGATCAATGTCTACCTCCCATTTATACTTGTCTCTATAATCCGTATATACTCATAGAAAATATTTAAAAATAATATAGGGTATTTCAGTTCGTATCAAATCATATAATTTCATTTCGATAACAGTAAATTCACGTAACGGTAAAATAAATCTACTGACAATGAAAATATTTAAAACAACGGTAATCATCTCAAATAATTATTTTAGTATCATATCGATTAAAATACTTGTCCCACATGCAAGTCAAAATAATCGGCAACATATTCGTATTAAAAATCATGTGTAAATCATGCAAGTTATGAAAACATAAATTGCGGTAAGATTACTACTCACAGTATTCGTACCGAGATACCAAATGCTTCACCTCGAGCAATTCTCGCAACTTCCTCCAATCAATCTATAATTACATAATATCGATATTATGTTAACTTCCATGTTGTTGGGATATACTATTAACCATGCAGTTTAGATATAGTATTATATTTATTCTTTATGGAATAATTATTTATTTAATTTATTCAATTCAATAAAGTACTATTTTAAATAGATCATTTGTTACATGTGTGTCCTTTTAGTTATGTAGTAGACAATTTAGTGTATGGAGTCTTAGCTCATACACAGAAGATTAAATTGTCGGTTCTCATAATTAATAAACTATGTTCACAATCAAAGATATTGTTGGACAAAATATCTTGATGATTGTAGCACAATATTATTGTATAATTTGTCTTGATTATTGGAGTAGTTTTACTCCAACTTCTTGTGCTACTATACTCAGTGTATATTGAACGGACCAAGTAGAGAAAAGATGTTTTTGTACTCAATATATAAAATATTTTCTCTAATTCATTAAATGAGCTTATACTCCTAATCTTGATATAATTAATATGATCAATGTAATTTGTTTATTATTTTGATTTATCAAAAGGTACGACTCTATTTACAGTTAGTATATGCCTAATAGATTGGACAATAACGAATAACATTTGTGAATAATAATTAGTTGATAGAATCCATGACTCGGTTTTGGATTTGATGATACTCTTTATGTAAGCTTATAAGTTTTCATGTGAAAATCCGACCGGTAGATTTTGTATCCGTCACATGAAATGGTTTAAGCGGAATTATAAAGGATTTAATTAGTTAATTGAATTAAATTTTCAGTGATTTAATTTAATTAACTGGTATTTGAAATCTTAACATGGGGAGTTAAAATAAGTGTTGATGAATTTTCGAAATTCATATTGAGGAGTTCAATTGCAGTTTTTTAGTGGAATAAATTACAATTAATTATAGTAAGAATTAATTCATTCTAATTTCGAATTAATACTATAATTAGTAGCCTCTTATTATTTCTCTGGTCCCTGTTATACCTAGTAAAAACATGAACAAACTTGGGTAAAAAGTAGCTTGGGAGAAAAATTATCCTTTTGAGTTAGAGCTTGTAGAATCCTACACATTTTTGAGCCCTATTATGGCTTAATTTTGGGTTTATTAAAGGAAGACCAGTTTCACCTAATTAATTACTTTTTAGTTGTATTGTTCTTGCCCACCCAATGGCAAAATCGTCCAGGTTTTACTAGGCAAATGGCAGAAGACTGCAGCCCTGAATTCTTGCTGCTTGGAAGGTTTGTGCAACTACTTCAAGAGGTTAGTGCTTCTAATCTTGTTATTATTGCATTGTGTTGTTCACATATATTATTGCATTACTTGTATTAACTCTCCAACTGAGTTACATATTGATTGAATGAAACTAGAGTTTATAAAAGTTATATTTACCTATCATAAATTAACAGTTTACTCTCCATCTGAGTTGGTCCTGTTTAAAGTTATGGGGTTAATATCTTACATCATCCATATATTTTGCATGAATAGTTAAGTTTCCCTAACGAATCTAACTGTTCAATGAGCATGGTTATATGTGTAATGTGTTGTTTTAAATTTAACTATTCTTAATACATAACTAATGGTCTATTTAATGTGAATATCTCTTAGATTAACCATGTCTTCATTCAACGCACTTATCTCAATTTTGAACCAAAACAAGTTAGAAGGACCGAATTATGTTCACTGGAAAAAGGAACCTTGATATTGTCCTAACTGCTGAAGGTTACCTGAACCTGAAAAACCTGAAAATACTATTGATGATCATGTTAAGGCCTATGACAAATGGGTTAAGGCTGATGAGATAGCGCGATGTTACATTCTTGCCTCTATGGCGAATGTTTTGCAACATCAGCATCAGTCTATATGGTCAGCTCATGATATGCTCCAAAGTCTCAAAGAGATGTTCGGTGAGCAAAATCGCGCAGCTAAGCAGACAGTCATGAAAGCACTTTTGAACACTAAAATGGCTGAAGGATCATCGGTCAGGGACTATGTTCTAAAGATGATGAGTTTTTTTGAATGAACTAGAGGTCCTTGGAGCTGTGATTGATAAGGAGTCTCAAGTTGAGATGGTCCTGCAGACTCTGCCTGACAGTTTTCAACAGTTTTGCTTGAACTATAATATGAACAAAATGGATTTGTCACTAGCGAAATTATTGAATGAGCTGCAAGTGGCATAATCTATTATCAAACAATAAGCTCCAGTTGTGACACTCAATGTTGAGAAAGCTTCGGTTTCTAAGTCGAAACGAAAAAAGAAAAAGAAGAAGGCTCAAAAGGTTCTGGCACCTGGTGGTGCAGCTGGTGTGAAAAAGCACAAAGGCAAGTACTATCATTGCAAGCAACCAGGGCATCACAAGAAGCAATGCCCTGCCTATCTGGCAAAGTTGAATAAGCAAGGTAATTCAAATTTAAATGGCGTTGAAACTTGTTTAGCGGCTGTTTCTACCATGTTTTGGTGTGTAGATTCGGGAGCCACTAATCACATCTGCACTACTTTGCAGGTGTTTCAGGAAATGTGGCGGCTAAGTGAGAATGAAGTTTGCGTTTTTCAAGCCAATGGCGAGCCAACACCAGCTTTAGCTTTAGGATATATTAGAGTTTCGTTTAGTAGTGATAGGTTTTTAGTTTTAAAAGATGTTCTCTATGTACCTTCTATTAGAAGAAATTTGATTTCGGTTTCGAAAATAATGGATGTTGGTTATAATATTTATTTTGCTAATAACTCTGTTGTTATTAAGTTTAATAAATATTTTATCTACACTGTTGCTAGCGCACTGTCACACCTCCTTTTTAAACAACCGAAGTTTTAATACACCCTGCGAAGGGCATAATAAAGGAGTTTTTTCACTTTAAGGACAATCGAAACGGGATTCATTTTTATTTAAAAGTTCAGAGTCGCCACTTAGGAAATTTATAGTGTCCCAAGTCACCAGTTTGAACCCCGAATCGAGGAAGGGTTTGACTCTGTTAACAGTCCGCGATCAAGAAATCCGGATAAGGAATTCTGTTAACCCGGGAGAAGGTGTTAGGCACTCCCGAATTCCGTGGTTCTAGCACGGTCGCTCAACTGTTGTATTTGATTTTATCTGATTTCCATATATATTCTTATTTTATGTACTTTTATTAATAATCCACTTTTATTATTGAATTTTTACAAGAATTGCAACATCGTGAAAATATATTTCGGACCACACCGTACTTGTACGCCTGTAGCCTTTAACACATTTCGACTTCGTTGAGATTTGGATTTGGGTCACATAAATATGCACCCGTATTTAAGAAAGTAATATTATTATAAATCGCGCCTAAAAGCATCTACGTGTTAATTAACTTGGTGAGAGACTGTGGAATTATCTAAACAGTCCTTCCAATTCTAATATATTTTAAAAAAAAATTATTGAGGGCTCTGCAATTCATTCATTTTTCATTTGGGTGAGGCTCATCTCAATTTTATTAAAGGTCATTCCGAAAGCATACTATATTTTCTACTTGTTTATCTCTTAAGAGGAAACCTAATTAATTAACATGTTTGCAAAGATTTAACAATATGTTGAATAAGAGACAAAATATTTTTTTTTTTTTTTATCAATTTATCTAAGACAAAATGAATTATATGTCCAAAGCAAAGCATTGCTGGACCTATGATGGGAAACCCAGGCCCAAGGTGAGCTTAAATCTAGAACAATTTTTGATTTAAAGTTGAAAGCCTGCGATTGGGCCTAGCGTTCGAGCCCAATAAGTTGTCAAGTTATATGTCTAGCTAACTACACTGAATCTCATATGTGTTTTAACGTCCTTATTTATTGCAATTATGGACACTTGAATGCAAATTCAATATATGACTTAGATAGCTAAGGATAATTCCAATTAACTACACTGTTTATTACTCAAATTATTCATACGTTCATCCTAATATACATCATAGACTTAGACTGTTATTTTCTGAAAGTAACAAACTGAAAATACAATACTTATAGTGCTAATCGGAGCAGGACGCAATTACAGTATGCGAAATTTCTTTTAATTTGATTTTATACACAGAAATGATAGTTCAGATTGAATTCTATTTCATGAATACATTTTATTCAACTGTTTAACTGTATAAGAGTTTCTAACAATTCAACTAAACATATGAATACATTTACTCTAAACTAATTAACAGAATACTACAAATTATCAGAAAACTGTCCAATCTAATACTCAAAATCAATCAGTAAGAGTTCCAGGAATTCAACTGTCCAGTCCAAATTATTTACAAAAAATAGCTAAAGTATAAAAATTAATAAAATCTACATCATTTCAAACTTCAACTTCATTTCATATTTGGACTGAAATTTACACGGAAGGATCTCAGTGAATGTACCTGGAAAATAAATGAGAATCAATGAGATTGCTTGGTCAAGTTGAACAAAAAAACAGGGATCAGCAACAGTAATAACAACAGCAATCGATCAGCCTCAATCAACACCAATTGAACCACAGAAATAACAGATTAACGGCAATAAACCAGCATATAACTTGACAATCAGCACCAAATAACCTTCAAATTGATGTGAGAAAACTAATGAAACAGTAGGATTTTCGAACTACTTCTATTGTTTTTGGTATTTTTGAATTTTGGAAATGAAGAATTTCTAAGGTGAAGGTTTAGAATTGCAGAGAGGATTAAGGAAGATTTCAGATTTGCAAAAAAACTTCCTAAGAGAGGCCAAATGAGGCCTATTTATAGAGAAAGGGAGGGAATTTTAAATTTTAGAAATTATCCCTTAGTCCTCCCTTTTATTGCAATTAGACTCTTATTGTTTTTATTTATTCGACCCTTTCCCCTTATTAATGCAGAATTACCCCTTTTTCCCCTATCTAGAATGTTCTATTCCATTATTTTTACCCTTCTACCCCCACTTCTAATTGGTATTTTACTGAATTGCCCTTTTATATTGCCCATATTACCCCCACCTCCTAAGTTTTATTACACCTAAACCATTTTGTATCCCCAAACTATCCCTGAATCCAAATACTATTTACCAAATGCCCTTACTGCCTTTTACCCCTTTATCTTGATCAGTTTTTACGAAATTAACCTACTACTAATTTTTAGAATTATCAAACAAAATGTAGTCTAATCAGCTATAACCAATCAGACTAATCAAACTAGCAATAAAATTCTTAAAACTAATAACAAAACAAAACTATTTCTAACAATTTTCAGAATCAAAGAACTAATGATAAACAGTATTGAAAAATTCTAGAAACCAATCCAAAAATCTGATATTTAAACCCTAATTAATATCAATCTCAAACAGTCAACACAGAAAAAATTATCAAATTCTAGTAATTCCTATAAAAATTATTTATTAGGATTTTTATCTTTTTTTTTTAACTTTCAGAACAGTATCAATTTTAAACGAACAAAATTTAGAAATAATAACCAAAAAGTCTAAAATATCAAGAATCAGAGACGGAAGAACACACATGCATACAAAAATAAAAGAGATCAAAAGAAAGAAAGAAAAAGAAATACTTAGCTTTTTTCCGTATTTTTCGTTATTTTTTCTACAGTATGGCTTTTTCCTTTCTTCTTTTTCTTTTAAAGACCGACTCCGGCATTCATGAGGCCTTTTGTGGCCTTTTCTTGAATTTTGGGTTCACCGAGACTTTGATTTTTAGTTGAACCTTTTCCAGTGATTTTTATGACTTGAGAATGTCAGAATAGGGTGAGGGACACAAGGAGGAGGCTATGGTGAAGTTTTGACTTGATTTAGAAGAAGGGTTGTTCGCCGGAACTTACTAATTTGAAGATTCGAGAAGATGGGGACTTATTCGAGGAAAAAGAAGTAGAGGGGTGGGAAGAAGAGGTTGAGATGGTCAGGTGGTGTTGAGGGCGGAGGGATTGGCATAACTGGTGTCTCCCGC
>MU718169.1:0-13393 GCA_026770625.1 Nicotiana glauca
ACTATAAAATAAGACAAAACTATTTTTTATATTTTTTCAAGATTTAAAATAACTACAAAACATTAATAAAACTATATTTTTTTTCAATTTTCGTTTTTATATAAAATAAAAATATAAAGTACTATTTTTGTATTTTTTTTTAAGTTTAAAAATGATTTCAAGACACTAATAAAACTATATTTTTTGTAATTTTCGAAATTAAATGAGGATTAAAAATAAGGTGATATTTTTTGTATTTTTCAAGTTTATAAAAATACATAAACTAAAATTTATATATCATTTTTGTAATTTTCGTTTTTTGATGCAAATAAAGTAAAATGGTCAAAACAAGCTAAAATAGCTATATTAGGCCTAAATTAAATATTTACGCTAAAAATGTGAAAATTCTCGCGGAGGGTCAAAAATCACGTGTTTACAGCAAAAAAAAATCAGAATAAACACCTAACATAACCTCCTAAATCAGGCATTTCCTTATATTTACCGTCACACCTCTCTATAATAACATTCTAGTATAATAGCCATTCACTATAAAAGCCATATTTTTCTTGGAATCGATTTTTATATTATGTTATAATATATATTTTTTATAATAATACTTTATTATAGCAACCAAAAAATATCGGAACAACGAGACTGAAATGGTGAGATTTAGAAAGAAAAAGAGAAGTGGTCGCGGCCCACTTTTATGGAGTCTGAAACTTTTCTAATGCCTTTTTGGGCATAAAACATGTTTTTTACTACTAAAAAGAGTTACATAACTACCTAAAACGCAGTACTATACTGCGAATTACTTTAACAAAAAATTTAGCCGTTAAAGTAATTCGTAGTATAGTACCGCATATTATTAAAAACAAAATTAATGGTTTCGCAGTACTATACTGCGAAGTACTTAAACGCAGTACAGTACTGTAAATTTCTTATTAATTTTGTCCCACCAATAATCAACTGATATAATAATAATTCAAACACATAAAACGTGGTATTGTACTGCGAATTCCTTAAAAACATTCTGCATCCCAAGCTCGGACTTGCCTTATTTAAAGGCGTTTCAATTTTATGAAAATTCATTCAATACAAACTTCAAACTTCCGCTCATACTTCTCTCTTCTTCTTATCAATTATTTTTTTACAATGTCTGAAGAGCCAAAAATAAGGGTTTCATTATATTGGGGAGGAGGGGGGAGGGAGGTTGTGTTGGAGAATAACTCTGTGAGGTATAGCTCACCTCCACGGTGTCATATTAAATTGCCGCTTACTGTGGAGTAGGATAAATTGGTTTCATTGTTATGTAAAAAAATGAGTGTGAGGAAGCGTTCGGTTAACCTTAAAGTAAGTGGTAGGTTTCCGTATTCAGTGACACCGCAGGGGTTTGCTTATTATTCTAAGTTTAACATCGAGGATGATGAAACTCATAGAGATTTTTTGCAGATTCTGGATGAATACAGGGAATTTATTGTAATAAAATTATTGGAAATGTACGTCAATGTGGAAGGCGGTCCCAATAATAAGGGCATGCATAGTAGGGATAACCCTCAATCATCGGGTAGTTATTCTAGAGCAGTTTTTGCCGGACAGATTGCTGATGAAAGGGCTAGCCTTGATTTAAACTTGTCACCACCGGCGAATGAGCAGCCACAAAATAATTTTTTGACTTTATATAATCCACAAAACGAGTGGTAAACTTTAATTTTACTACGCTTTAGCAATGTTTATTTTATGTTTTAATTGGATTTATATTAACACTTATATTTTTTATAGGGAGTACCGTCCGGATGTGAATTTTACAAGTTATGACCTCGTCCATAGTTGGAATATGCGTAGTTCTGCAGTATTGGAGCACGGTGGTCCATCTGGGAGTCATCACCAACAAGAAAATATTCATCATGAAACGTCAAGATAGTACGACTTGTAAATAAAGTGATATAGCTATATCTAAAGTATTTATATAGTTTGGTAACTTATCATTTTATTCTTTTTGTGCAGTGAAAACAAGCTTCTTGATGTTCCTAACCTCACACAGTTGCCCATAGATGACGTATTGACTCATGATTTGGTTGATGCGCAGAGTCAGGAAGATGAAAGTGATTATGACAACAATGCGGATGAGTCTAGGGATGACACACCCTTCCATAATTAGGGTGATGATGAGGAGGAAGTAAATGTTGAACCTGAGCTGACGAGGGAGCATGTTCCTCCACCTCCCGCTAGACAAAGAGTGTACAAGTCCCACGTGCCATTTCATGAGCGGAATATTCCCTACCTTGAGAATTTGCCAAGTATGTCGAATGTGGAATCCCTCACAAGGGATGATGACGAAATTCGATTAGCGATGTGGGATGAGTCTAGACCAGCTATTCTGACAAAGGGCATGTATTTCCCCGATAAACCTCGCCTAATTAGAGCTGTAAAAATCTACAGTATAAGAGAGTGCCGTGAGATGACGGTAAGTGAGTCAACTATGGAGGTATACAAGGCTGTATGCCGTAGGTGGTTTATGGGTTGTCACTGGATGTTGCGTGCCAACAAGAAGAAATCAGGTTTGTGGAAATTGGGTAAATTTATTAGCGAGCACAGATGTGAAATGGACACATTCAATGAGAATCCCTTCAACTTGGATGTGGACTTGATTTATCTTGTCTTGATTCCATATTTGGAAGTGTCCATTAGGTTCAAGATTAAAAAGTATATTACAGCCGTCCACCAGGAGTATGATTGTACTATAACCAAAAAAAAGGCATATCTCGGTCGCAAACATGCCTTTGAACTTATTTATGGCGATTGGGATAAGTCTTTTTCAAATCTTCCCAGGTACATGGCCGCACTGTAATACTTTAACCCGGGACTGTTGTTGAATGAAGGCGTGAGCAGAGTCCAGTCAGACCCGAATATATTTTCAACTATGTGTTCTGGTTATTTAAAGCAGCAATTCATGGTTTTGTGCATTGTTGTCCTGTAATTTCCATATACGATACTCAAGTCTATGGAAAGTATGATATAAAGCTTTTGACTGCAGTTGCAGTTGATGCCAACGGAAAAATATTTCCACTAGCTTTTGCCATATGTGCCAACGAAAGCGAAGAGACGTGGACACTTTTTTTGAACCACTTGAAGCAGCACGTTGTCAAACAGGTGTTCAGGTATTTGTCTAATATCTGATCGGCATGGTGATATTTTAATTTCTTTACGTCACTTGCCTGAATGGCAGGAACCATATGCATACCACCGGTACTGTATGAGGCACCTGAAGGCCAATTTTCAGAAGAAATTTCCTGACAAGGCCTTGCGTGACTTAATGTGGATGGCTGCAACTAAGCACCAGCAGTGCAAATTCATGAGGCGTATTGATACCCAATTTTTTTCTCTCTATTTTTTATACTCAAAATATTCTCAAAATAGCATGTACATGCATATATAAGTATGCCCAACAATTTTGATATTTTTTCCTAATTTTTAAGGCTTTTTAAAATTATTTTATTATTTGTCTTAACAGTAAAAAGTCCCAAAACTATTATTTTGTTGAGTAATTTATTTCCATCCTCATATTTATACCACAATATAATTAAGATAATTTTTTTGCATATTTTTTACATATTTGTTTGGTATTTTAAAAGCTAAATTGCATATAATTGCAATTATAGCCTATTGTATGATTAGCAGCATTTTATAATTATAAAATCATTTCCAGTATTTCTAAACTAATATGTATACATTATTAATTAGTTTAGTTCTTTTAATATGATTTTAAAATTATTTTTGCTATTTTTTATGGAAAAACTGGCTATTTAAAATTTAGCCTCTTTTATTTACAATTGCAGCATATTCCTATTTCAATTTTAACCCTCAAATTACCTAACCCAATTTATCAAAATACCCGACACATACATCAATTAACCAACTCGGCCCAGCTCCGTTTTAATCTGAGTCGTTGATTAAATGAGATCAACGGCCCAGATTTAATTTCCTTAATTAAAATCCTAACTATCTCCCCCNGCATTTCAAGCCTAAATGAGCTACAGACTTCCAAAATACAATCCGAACACGCTCCCAGCCCCGAAATTACCTAACAGAGCTAACGGAACCATCAGATTTCTATTCCTAGGTCGTCTTTACATTGTTCTGAATACGGACCATTTTTCAACTCTTAAACTCTCATTTAAGGACTAAGTGTCCCAAATCACTCTGAATCCTAATACCGAACGTCCCGGCAAACCACAATAGCAGAAATGAACTTAGGGAAAGCAGTTAATGGGGGATCGGGGCATGATTTCTAAAAACAACCGATCGGGTCGTTACAATAGTAGCAATAAAACAAAGGAAAAATTTTAGAGCCGAAAAGGATAGAAAGCCTTATATATAAATGAACTCTTTACATAGGCCAGATCGGCCATAAACAAAAGAAAGCAAAATACAAAGCCTAAGGGCTACTTTTACTTCGAGTTTGAGAGATCATTCTCACTCGACTAAAAATCCTAAGGGCTATCTTATTTAGAATTCGAGCAAGACCTAACTCTACCATAAAGTCTAAAGGCTACCTTAAATCGAGTTCGGACAAATCCTCACTCAGGGACTACATATTAAGCTGAAGGGCTACCTTAATTCGAGTTCGAACATTCACCCAGGGATTATCGATCAAAAATGGTCGAGGGCAGTACTTATTATCGGTCTATACCATCTCGACTTTGGACCTTCGAATACAACATCATAATTTTATGCTAAGCGCCAACCTTTGTATAAAGCAAAAAGACAACAGACTTAGAAGACATGAAAAAGAAAAGTTTTATATATTCATCAAAAAGTGTTTACAAGGGCAACACGGCCCGATGGAAGTCCTTTACAAAGGCCGAAGCAGCCTCAACAGAAACACAAAAACTATTTTAAAGCCTAAGTGGCCTGGTCGTCTCTGGGTGAGGCATCTCTGCCCTCAGGGTCTTCTCCACTTTCGGATTCACTCAAGCTTCCAGATTCGTCATCATCATCGGGGAAACCTAATTTCCTAGCTTCAACTTTGAGCTCCTTAGCGTTCTCGATCTCGGTTGTAAGGTCAAAGCCCCGAGCATGGATTTCCTCGAGGATCTCCCTTCGAGATTGACATTTGGCATGCTCGGCGACCCCCTCTGCTCGAAGATGAGCGGCCTCAACAACCTTCTTTGCCTGAATCGACGCGGCTTTAGCATCGGCCCAGTAGGAAGGCAAAGGATTTTGAGGAGTAGAGCAAAGATGTTTTGAAAGTAAAGTTTGGGAAAAAGAAGAAAGATACATTTATAGGTTGAAGATGAAGGTTCAGAACCGATAGTGGCCGACAACAACTGACAGACATTTAATGCCTCGATATCAAAAACGACGGGACGTTTCAGTATCAACTTGTCGCTAACGTCATGGTCGGGTTCGTCGTATACATCATGACCCATCGAGATTAGATTGGACAGATCATATCATTTCTTGATGCCTTCTCTCTGTGAAACGAGAGGACTATCTGTATACGGTCAAAATCGGGCTTGTCCTGGAACGAGGCAGACCAAGCTTCGACCCTATGTTATATTAGACCGTAGTGTGAAGTTAGATTGCCGAGCTCGAGACCTAGAGACCGATCGAGATCTACGTCGGCCAAGATTGGAGACAGGCAGGATAGAGATCGAGCAAGATCGGGGGAAGCTTACCGATCCAAATAACGGAAAACCAAAAGATCTACAATCATGTGAGGATCACGGCGGAAATTTTGGCACGTATCAAGAGGAGGTCGATTAGTTAGCTAATCATGGGATCTCTTACTGTATTTAGAATTGTATCAAAGATAGGATTCCCCTATTATATAAATGGGGTCTAATCATTTGTAAAGCACATCATTTCACGTTACATAAAGCAATATACCATATTCTTAATCTCTTAATATTTTGTTATTCTGTTCATACTTTCTAGTGAAATATTCGTTGAGGGTGATCTAAACTCGAGGGCCAAAGCTATACATTTTTTTAGGTTTGCTTTAATTCCTATTTTCTATTAATTTCAATATCAATTTATGTATCTTATTATTTTGGGCCAAATTATATCACGTGTCCTTAAAATCACAATATTAATTCATTGTTATCCGTTTTTAGGGCAAGCAAAATGCAAAAGTGATGGCACATATACTATGACGTGAAAATTTCAATTTCTTTTATTGACATGATGTTACTAATTTGACAATTTTATCATATGTGGCTGACTTAGTTTTAATTTTCGACACAGGAATCAGGATTGATGGATTTTTAGCGGTTTTCATTTTATGTAACATAGGGAGATTGTTGATGTATTTTTTTATTACAACATTTAGTTTTACGACTTTACTAGAATACACTTTACTTTGATGATCATTTGTGAAATTGACCTTACCAAACCATTACAGCTTGTTTGGATGGCCGTTACCCATTGTCTATTGTATTCATGTTATTCAAAATGTATATTTTGATTGTGTAGTTAAAATGAGTTGTTTTGTATTATTAAATTAATTATTTCGGAACAACAAAAAGTCTTACTTTTTTAAACAATCAATTTGGTATAGTAGGATTATTTATTTTTTTCTTTCTAATTATGCCCTAACTTATTATTTTATAATTCTATTATATCCTTTACCTTTTTTCATTTTAACTCCAAATCTCTAACCTACAACCCACTTTGTCTTCGTCCTTTTTTCTCTGCCAACTCCAACATCAAAGGAAAAAAGAATAGGTTTTGCCTTCTTCTTTATTTTTCGTTTTTCTCCTAATTTATTTTAGCTCCAATTCTAATTACTTTAATCTCCAATTAGGTGCATATTATTGGACCGTTTTCAAGTGTGACTATTTTAAAGTGTACAGTGTTATTATTTATCTTCCCAACTCCTTGTTTCTTTATCATTGTTCTTTTTTTAAATGATAATTAACCTTATTTTTTAGGTTTTTGCTCTTCTTTTCACCTGGCAATTGAGTTAGAGTAATATTATTATGGTATAATTGCTAAGGAGTTTATGAAATATGAATATTTCATTAAGGATTATATGTCACGTTGCTAGAAAAATATTATGTTTTGCATTTTAAATTATGGATAATATGTCATGTTGGGAAATATTACTTATGATCTAAATTCTGAATGGAGTGTACTTAACATTTTTTTTTTATTATAATCTACTTATGAATGCAGTGTACTTATTATTATTTTTAATATTATTAACTCGTTCCACTAATTTTGTTGGAATTTACATGAATTTAATTGTTTAATCTATTTATAATATATAATTGATGATAAATTAGTAGAAATAAATTTTCTTAAATTATTTTTACTCGTAACTCTTGATACACTTAATATTTAAAACAATTGAGGATATTTTAGTAAATGTATCCGTTACAGTATAATATGATACAATCAAATCAAACAACAAGATATTATTTAACAACATCAAAAGATACAATCTATCCAAACGTCATATTCATAAAATGATACGACACGATACAATACAATACATTATAAAATGATGGGTAACAATTACCCAAACATAGGGTTAGTTGTTACTCTAAGCTCAAGATCTTGTATTACATAAGAAACTTATCTTTTTGGTCTTCGCTGCTCTATATAAGTCTCTTCTATCGTCAATTTCATACGTCTCTTCCAATAAAAATATAGTTTGACTAAATTTACACGTAATGAATAACTCATAATTCGAGGAAAAAAGAAACAAAAAAACAAAACTCATAGGTGCAAGTCTCAAGTTCTGGTTTTCAATTTTCATTCTAACTAATACACGCAAGTGGATCATGCAGTCAAAACCATTACATGAACAGACTTTGAGCATGACTCCACATATCTATCTAAAGAAAGATAAACTATACGAACTAATATGGATGACAAGGTTAATCGAACTCTCCAGTTTTTGGGATAAATACATGCATGTGCTATATATTTCATACTTGTCATTTTGATCCAAATTTGACTTTAACTAGAAATATAATCTTTTTTGTAAGGTAAGGACATCATCATAGATGGTTCCTAAATGTCTCTATGGACTAGAAATATTTTTTTCTAATGAACAAACCTACAGTCAAATGTTAGATTATTAAATCGTAGCCATAGCACAGATTAATATACAATTATGCTATTAATTTAGAGTTAGAGTTCAAGGAAGCGTATCGTTAAACTCCATGGATTCAGCGGGGATAGCAACTGGCGATCAAGCCTGAGATCAACTTCCACGATCCACTAGCTACGCGCTCTCACAGCCTGGAAAACTTGACTGATGGAACGTCTACCGTTACCACATTTTCAAGAGGTGGAATACGCTAGGATTTTTTTTTTTTTGATAGCTAGGGAAAGGGGGGTTGACCTCTATTTATGAAAAGTGTCTACCCATCAGATGCCAATAGTTATTGTGCCTCACTTATCCACACACACAATATTTAATATTAGGCCTTTTATTTATCCACTATTTGGGCCATGTCACTATCCTTTCAGGCTATAACCAATTAACGTAAGTCCAAATTCCAACATTCTCCCACTTGGACACCAACGTTAATTGAGGACAAGAAATTTTTTTTAAATATTTGAGCTTTTAAGAAAATCATTTTGAAAAAGGATTTTAGACTCTACGGTGGCCACACTACTCACATAGCCAAGGATAGAATGACCCATATAACAATCCATTCAGTCACAATAGAAAAGACTAACAATGAATCGTAGCAGGCATCACACCACTTTAAGGTATGAATTCTATCTACGACCACATATGCTAGAATTTCCATCAACATGGATCAAACATGTGTGCTAAGCATTTTATCTTTCTAATCAAGGTGAATAGATTCATACCTCTTAGAAAGAAATAATCCTCCAAGTGATATTATAACCATATCACCTCAGGAGCCTCCAAGTGACACAAAATCATATCACCTCAGGAGGATTCCCTTGTGCCTTACCCGGGATAATCAAGGCAACAAGCTGCAAGACTCAAAGATATCATGAGCTTATGCAATGTCCAATTGGAAATAAAAAAAATTATCATGTTAGTCATAAGCATAACAGGTATCAAATAACACAAGCTTGCATAAAAATAGAATTTATCTAAAGTAATATCTCAGTCAGCAATTATGAAGTAACTCCCACTGATTAAAGCACATCAAAAGACTCTAAAATACCTATATTTTTAGCATGTTCATTAAGCACTACATGCCTAAGACCTTTAGTCAAACGATCAGCCAACATAGAATCTGTGCTAATATGCTCAATACATATATCACATTCTTTTACCATGTCTCTAATCTTAAGAAACTTAAGGCTAACATGTTTAGATCCTCTTTTCTCTTGTAATTCTTGGAGAAGAACACAGCTGCACTATTGTCACAGAAAATAGTCACCGACTTAGATATAAAATCCACAATTTGCAATTTAGTAAGAAAATTCTTCATCCAGACAGCATGTGAAGCAGTCTCAAAACAAGCAATAAACTCAGCTTCCATTGTAGATGTAGCAGTGATACTTTGCTTCTCACTTTTCCAAGAAATAGCACCTCCACCCAACATAAAAATATACCCACAAGTTGATTTCATAGTGTCTTGACAACCCGCAAAATCAGAATCTGAATATACTAGAAGATCCAGATCATCAACCTTTTTTGTATACAAGCATGCAGTCTTTGGTATGTTGTAGATATCTCATCACTTTCTTTGCATCCACCCAATGTGCCCACCCAGGATTAGAAGAAAATTTTCCCAACATGTTAACATCAAATGCAATATCAGGCCTTGTACAAACCTGTATGTACATCAAACAACCAACAACACTTGCATATGCCACATCTTTAATAGTTCTCATTTCAACTTCATTTTTCGGACATAGATCCTTACTAAGTTTGTCTCCTTTTACAACAGGTGCAACTCCAGGTCTACAGTCTTGCATATTGAAAGTTTTAAGAACACTCTCAATGTAGGAATTCTGTGATAAACCCAATAAACCACATGACCTATCTCTTTTAATTTCTATCCCAAGAACAAAAGAGGCTTCACCAAGATCTTTCATATCAAAAGACCTAGACAAAAATTATTTGGTCTTATTCATCAAGCCCAAATCATTTGTGGCAAGTAATATGTCATCAACATAGAGAACCATAATAATAAAATTTCCATTAGCTATTTTTAAATAAACACATTCATCAAGCTTATTTTTCACAAATCTAAATTTTATAATAATTTCATCAAATTTCAAGTACCACTGCCTGGAGGCTTGTTTAAGCTCATATATGGATTTGTTAAGCTTGCATACTAGATGTTCTTTATCAGCTTCTTTAAACCCTTCATGTTGAACCATGTAAACTTCTTCAAGTAGACTCACATTCAGGAAAGCAGTTTTAACATCCATCTGGTGCAATTCTAAATCAAAATGAGCCACAAGAGCCATCATAATTCTAAATCCATCTTTTGATGAAACAGGAGAAAATGTTTCTTTATAATCAATACCTTCTTTCTGAGTGTAACCATTAGTAACCAACCTTGCTTTTATAATGGTCTGTGTTTCCCTTAGAGTCTCTTTTAGTTTTAAACACCCATTTGCAACCAATAGGTCTAAAACCTTCAGGAAATTCAACTAACTCCCACACTCCACTGTGTTCCATGGAGCACATTTCATCTTTCATTGCCTCACGCCATTTATCAACAAATGAAGAGGAAATAGCTTGAGCATATGATAAAGGATCAGTCAGCTCTCCAGTATCATTAAGATTTTCAGTCACATACATGATAAAATCATCAGAGATGGCAGACCTTCTTTCTCTTTGTAACCTGCGGAGTGGTCCATTGTGTACATTTTGTTTAGGAACTATGAGATCTACGTCATTGTTACCCTGATTCTCCCCCTTATGAATAGGTTGGTTTACCACCTTTTCATGCATAACAGGTACATGTACAATGACTTCCTTCTCTTTCAATATAATTTTCTTGCCACATAAACAATCACAATCACAAACATAATGCTCAAGAAATTTTGCATTAATAAACTCAACGATTCTAGTGCCACGTCCAGGACAGAAAAACCTAAAACCTTTAGAGTGATCAGGATAGCCTATAAAGAAACAACTGGTAGTTTTAGGATCAATTTTTTTTTTCTGTGGGTGAATAAATACGAACTTCAGCTGGGCATCCCTAAATGTAAAAATGGTTCAAGCTAGGTTTTCGGGTTGTATATAGTTCAAAGGAGTTTTCAAGACAGATTTTGTAGGAACTCTATTCAGGATATAACTAGCTGTTTTTAAGGCTTCACCCCAAAGAGACTCAGGTAAGCTAGTTCTTGACATCATACTTCTCACCATTCTCATGAGAGTACGATTTCGTCTTTCAGCCACACCATTCTGCTCAGGAGTACCTGGCATGGTATATTGTGCTACTATCCCATATTCTTGCAAAAATAAAGCAAATGGCCCCATACATTGACCAGACTCATCATATTTTCCATAGTACTCACCACCATGGTCAGACCTCACTATCTTAATAGACTTCCCAAGTTGTTTTTCAACTTTAGTCTTGTAAATTTTAAACTTATCAAGTGCTTCAGATTTTTCTTTTAAAAGATATATATAATCGTACCTTGAAAAGTCATCAATAAAGGCAATAAAATACTTATGATTGGTCAAAGTAGGTACATAATGTCCACTAATATCAGTATGAATTATTTCTAAGAGTTCGGAGCTCCTAGTGGAACCCCTTCTCTTAACCTTGGTCATTTTACCCTTAACACAATTCACACAAGTTTCAAAATCTTTTGGATCAAGAACAGGTAAAATATTTTTCTTTATCAATCGTTCAATTCTTTCTTTAGAAATATGACCAAGACGGCTATGCCGTAATAGGTAAGACATTTTACTCATAGCAGACCTTTTGTGGGCAATATTTTCAACATGTATTCCAGAAAAAGTCTCATTTAATATATTCAAGCGATATAGGCCATCACTTAAAAAGGCATCAGCAACAACATGTGAATCATAGGAAATTTTAATAATACCATTATTTTGTTGAATGAATAACCAGCTTTGTCCAAAAGGGAAACCGAAACTAATCTCCGCCTCAGAGACGGTACAAAAACAGTATTTTCTAAATGAATACTAGAATTATTCTTAAAAGGTAAAATAGATATCCCTATAAACTCTACTTTTGCTTTGAGTCCATTGCCCACAACAACACTGGCTTCATCCTCTTTTGGCTTCCGTCTGCTTACTAGATCCTGCAAGCCATTGGTTACATGAACGGTTGCACCACTATCCAACCACCAAGAATTTAAAGGAACATGAACAAGACTAGTTTCAAAGCAGACAAAAGCCAAAAGATTACCTGATTTCTTTTTCAGAGGACATCCAGATTTCTTATGACCTACTTGTTTGCAATCCCAGCACTTGATATCTTTCTTAATTACAGCTTAAGGACCAAGAGGATTATGATACTGACCTTGGTTAACACCAGGCTTATTAGTATGACCACTATTACCACCTAGATAATGAGACTGGCCATGTTTCCTTTTGTGAAATTTGGGTCCACCTTTTCTTTTATAAGAGGGATAGTCAGCTAATCTAGACGAACTAACAAAGTTCACTATACCCTCAACTTTCTCCTTTTGGATCCTCCCTTCCTCTACTACACAAGCAGTAATAAGCTCCTAACACTCCGCTTATCCTTTTGTGCATTATATGTTGTCTTAAGTTGGTTAAACTACTCAAGAAGGGACCTTAGAGATTGGTGAACAAGAAAATTATCGGTAATGGTTACACCTAAATTATTCAATTTGGTAGCAATGTTAACCAATTTTATAATGTGATCACGGACACTACCTATAGGGCCATACTTTATGGTGGAAAAGGAATCAATTAGGCTACCTATCTCAGCTTTATCAGATTCTATGAATTTCTTTCCAATGGCACTCAAGAAATCTCTTGCATTTCCATTATTCTTAATTGCACCTTTTATGTGATCAGAAATGGATCTTTTCATGATCATAAGACTTAATTTGTTAGCCTTCATCCATTTTTCATACTTAGCCTTTTCATCAGCAGTGCTAGTAGTTGTATGTTCAGCAGGTTTCTGTTCAGTCAATGCAAAGTCCAGGTTCATCATACCTAACATTATTTCGACATCCTGTTTTCATTTCTTGTAGTTGCTACTAGTCAAAGTTTCAATGGAATTCAACTGAGTAGTCATGTTGCTAACAGTTGTATAAGCAAACAACACAATAATGAAATAAAATTATGGGCTAGAATATATAGATCAAAAGAGTCTAAGACATCCATCACACCCCTCCTTTGGATAGAAGATGCAACTGTCTCCCCTTTTAAAAAATAATAAGGAGTCCAAGGTATTCTTTGCATCCTCACCTTTAGGAAAGAGATACAACCCCCCTCCCCCCCTCTCCCCCC
>MU718169.1:13950-32464 GCA_026770625.1 Nicotiana glauca
TACAACAACATATCTTTAGCATTAATTTAGCGTCACTAGTATCAAAAGAAAAATCCCCAACACTAGTGCACACTTGTAAAGGATAATTTGGACATGGTACATTGAGAATACTTAATGACTCAAATAAACAGACCATTTTGATGAAAACTATCTATTAATCATAACTCTCAATCCATGTATTAAATGATCTCACATGTATGTAATACTAAGAATTTTTCAGTGACTTAAAATAAATAGACCACTTTGCTGACACTATTTATTAATCATAGTTTCTTAATTATACACATCAATACATGTGACAAAATAACACCCATATAATTTAAACTTTGTAATATATATTTATTGATTCCATTCACATACCAAGGAGTAAGAGCACGGATAAAATCCTTCAAAACGAAGCAATATTACGACCAACTACAAGTTTGGTCGTTTAGTTGGCAGCAAAATTAATATACTATTATGTAAATAAGGAGAGAATCACTCCTAAATAGAAAGGTCTTTATTAGTTAACCTCTTTAATTTCAACGTAAAAGCCAAAGACTTTTAGTAAACTAGTTAATAATTAATTTACTATGTGTATGCTTATCACAATTCAAGTACTGCAGGTCTTTTGATTTATTTATTGCCGTTGTCAGTAGACATCAAGGTATTCAATTAAAGGGAGTAATTTGTTTACCGCCGCGTTAGTAGAAATCACAAAATATCTAAACATGCTGGCCCAGGAAAGCATGATTCGACCAAATAATCCTTTCGAAATCTCGTTAATACAGATTAGAAAAGGGATCACTAAACATTTATAAGAATAAAATTGTGGTTGCTATCACCACCGTCTCTTTAATTTACAAAATTAATCTCCACTTAAGAAAAATATAGATTAAGCAGTGGCTATCAAAATAAGTCATTGGAATTAAAACCAACTTTAATGGGTTGAGCACGTTCAATTAATTCCGTTATCCAGTATTCGAAACGAACATCAGTTCATATGTATAAACTCAAAATTAAACAATGATCTTAATCTCGAACTTTGGTGGCTATGATAATGTGACGATCGACCAGTCGTCTCGTGAGTTACCGCTCTGTTTCCCCCATTTTATGCTTTTTCATGTTTTATTATCACTAATTTGTTGTGTTAGAGTCTATTTGGATTGGTTTTGGTAGAAAATGAGACACTTAGTCTCTTTACGGAAGGTTTGATATGGAAAAGTTAACCTGATGTTGACTTATGAGTTATAGGACTCGGATATGAATTTCGGTGATTCGGTTAGCTTCGGGGGATGATTTGTGACTTAGGAGTGTGATCGGAATTGATTTTAGAGGTCCGGTGTAGAATTAGGCTTGAATTGACGAAGTTAGTATTTTGGCGGTTTCCAGTTGATAGGCGAGATTTTAATATAGGGGACGAAATGGAATTCCGAGAGTTGCAGTAGATCTGTTATGTCATTTGGGATGTGCGTGCAAAGTTTCAGATCATTCGGACGAGGTTTGGTGGACTTTTTGATCGAAAATGTGTTTTTAGAGTTTTTGAAAATTTTAAGGTTGAATCCGACGAAAATTTGTGTTTTGATGTTGTTTTAAGCGTTCCGAAGATTGGAACAAGTTTGAATGATGTTTTAGGATTGGTTGACATGTTTGGTTGAGGTCCCGAGGGGCCACGGGTGAGTTCTGGGGTGGTTTCGGACCATTTTTAGTCCATTTTTAACTGCTGGTTTTTGGCTACAGCAGTGTTCTATGCGATCACAGGGAATTGGTCGCGATCGCGGTGAGTAAAATGTGAGAAACGTGCCAATGAATCGCGATCGCGGAAAGCCTTTCGCGATCGTGGAGAAGAAATATTCTGTTGCGTTGATCCCACTTCGGAAGCTTATATCTCACAATCTATAAGGAATTTGGAGATGATCCAAATCAAAAGTTATAGCCCTTTGTGTCTAGTTTTCAGAAATGTAAACTAATTGGGATTTAAATTCGTGTACAAAGAGTTATAGTGGTTATACTATAGGCTGCCCGGGAAGGTCTATAATAGACAGGGATGACTTTGAAAGCTTATATCTCGCAACATATAAGGAGTCAAGAAATGAGAAACATATTAAATTATAGACCTATGTGTCTAGTTTTCAGAACATCAAACCATTTATAGTTTGGAGTCGTGTGAAAAAAGTTATGACCGTTATCTGTTCATCGCGATCGCGAAGCATTGACCGCGATCGCGAAGAGTAAATTTTGGGCTGGAAAAATTGTTCTCCGCGATCGCGAAATATTTTCCGCGATCGCGAAGAGTAAATACCTGGGCAGAATGTTTTAAAACACATCAGTCGTGATTTTGGGTTACTCCATTGTTGGTCTTTTTGAGAGCTTTTTGAAGGAAATTGAAAAGGGATTCAAGGAGAATGGATTGGAGGTAAAAATTTTGAACTTAAAACTCATTTTTATTGTGAAATTCACCTAGAAATTCATAGATATTAAGCTAAAAGTGGAAGAACTAGGGCTTGAGTTTTGAGAATTTTATTTTTGAATTTGAAGGGTCATTTGAGGTCGGATTTGGGAGTTCTTGGTATGTATGAACTCGTGGCAAGATAAGGAATCCGGTGATGTTAATTTTGTAATTTTTTGAGAAGTGGGCCGAGGGCTCGAATTTTGCTAATTTCGAGATTTTTGCTATTTTTCGATTGTTTTCGATTGGGTATTGTCTCATTGGTATATTGTGACGTATTCGTTGTGGTTTTGGTTAGATTCGACGCGCGTGGAGGCCGGTTTAAGGGGCAAAGATGTCGCAAGCTAGAGATTTCACCGGTTCGAGGTGAGTAATACTTGTAAATGATATCCTGAGGGTTTGAAACCCCGAATTTGCACATCATAGTGCTGTATTGAGGTCACTTGCACGCCAGATATGAGCGTGGGGTAGAGCACCGTTGGGGATTATGACTTGGTCCGTCCCGGTTGTTGATTTTACCATGTATTTACTATGACTTGTTGTTTTCCACTATGACTTGGGCTTATTGCCATACTTGGGCTTATTGCCGACTGTTTGAACTCCTTGTGAGCTATCATCACTGTTTTCCTCACTATTTGATATATTATTTGAACTCAGCCCATTTGGATTACATTGTTTCATGAACTCAGCTATATTTTTACTCAACCTTGAGTTTTAACTGATATTTGAACTATTGTTTGAGCTGAGCATTATTGTTTTACTAATGCCCGAGGGGCTTATGAATATTTTTTTTGGACTGATTGAGGCCGAGGGCCATATGTGAGGATATGTTGAGTGATGTGAGGAGGATTTCAGGCCTCGAGCATATTGTGAGGAGGCTTTTAGGCCTCGAGTATATTGTGAGGAGGCTTTCAGGCCTCGAGTATATTGTGAGGAGGCTTCAGGCCTCGAGTGTATTGTGAGAAGGCTATCAGGCCTCGAGTGTATTGTGAGAAGGCTTTCAGGCCTCATGTTTATATGTACAGGCTTTCAAGCCTTATGATGATATAGCGCTTGGGTTGTAGGAGCCCCTCCGGAGTCTGCACCTCCACAGTGAGCGCGGGTACCCATCTAGAGCGGATAAATTTTAGACAGTGGTAATAATGGCACTGTTAAATGCATTTTGGTCAGGTAACAATGACTGACCAGTCAGGTAACAATGACTGACCAGTGGTAACAATGGCACTGTAATACGCGTGTTGGTCAGGTAACAATGGCTGACCTGTCAGGTAACAATGACTGACCAGTAACATGAATCATGCCTGAGGGGCCGGAACTATTTTTGAGATATTGCCCGAGGGGCGAACTTTATGTGCTCATCTTGCATATTTACTTGTCTTTTTACCTGCTATACTAGGGTATTTATGCCCGAGGGCGGATTTTTCTATGCTTATCAGCACTAACTATTTTGAAATCGTTTTCGTAATTATTGAAAAGACCATTTTCAAAAGAGATTTGAACTGACCCAAGGTATTTCTAAAGAAATCACAGATTTTACTGTTTTCTCAGAAAGTTGTACCCGACTTCTATACAGCATGTTGGTTGCTTTACGTGATTTCTTGCTGCTCAGTTATTATTTACCTTTATTACTCACTGAGTTAGAGTACTCACTTTACTCCCTGCACCTCGCGTGTAGATGTAGGTATTTTGTCACCCTGTAGCGGGTTTTGAGCAGATCAGAGGCTAAGTTAATGGAGATTAGCGAGGTGATTGTCAGCATTCGCAGCGCCGCATGTTCTTCCATGTTGTATCAGTCCTATTTGTATATTTCAGACTTGTAGTGGTAGTTATACTCTAATAGTTGCTCGTGACTTGTGACACCCCGATTTCGGGCTGAGTCGGGATGGGTTCCCTGTTTAATCACGTTATTCCGCATTATCATTTTATTATCTATGATTCAGACTTATTCATTATAAGTAACTTTTAAAAGAGGCATTGGTGTTCTGTTGGCTGGCCTTGTCTTCACGAGAGGCGCCATCACGACCGGGTTTGGGGAATTGGGTCGTGACAAGTTGGTATCAGAGCCTAGGTTACTAGGTCTTACGAGTCATGAGCAGGTTTAGTAGAGTCTCACTGATTGGTACGGAGATTTCTGTATTTATCCTCGAGAGGTTGTAGAATCTTTAGGTAAACTTCACATTCTTGAATTCTTATCGTGCGTCCTTGATTCAGCTTGAAAAGAAACTCTTGAAATTCCTTCCACGCATTTGTATGCGCGCATGAGCGCTCAGTATTAGATGTCCCTTGATGGCTTGTGATTCCCCGATCAAGGGGCGAGATATAATCTCTTTGAGTTTATGTTGGGCCAGTTTGGAGGACTTGAGGCCGGATCCTTATCTATGGCTTGATCACCGAGGTGCCGATTTTGTGAGCAAGTGTTTGAATTTATATGTTTTGTATTGTCCCTATTAACCGGAATGGTGGTTGGATAGTTATGTGATGAGTATGTTAGTACTGTGAGATGTATCTATATGACTTGGTAGCGACGAGGAAGTCTGCTAGATAATAGATTAACTGTTAAGTGTTCGATTCCTATTGTGATCTAATGTGTAGCCCGAGTTATGGGCGCGTAAAGAATATTTTCGTGTCTCCTAGTTAGGGAGGGAAGTGCATTACATGTGGCGGTATGAGTTCAGGCCCGGGAAGACTTAATGACTGTGTAATGTGTATGACGGTGGAAGGTATGTAGAAATGCTAAATTGAGGCGAAGCAGGTGGGTTATCTCCTGCGGAGTGTTCTTAAGTGGTATGATCCTTATGTGTATGTTAGAAGATCTCATGTGTAATTGAAGGGTATGTGTTGAAATTTGAAAATTTGGGTTGCTTAACAAAGTGGACTCAACTGATGTAGAGATGAATGCGAAATTTGTAGAGGATTACCGTACTAGATAAAATGTGTTTCCACAAACTTGTAAATGATTTGAGTTTAATCTCACTATGGTATTGTGGCATCATTAGAGTAAAAGTGTTATAGGTTATTGAGTGTGTCCTGATATATGACTTCGAACCAAGTTGGGGAGGTTGTTGTTGATCAGCTGATTGCATGGTTAGGTGCTATATTGGTTCCAGTTTGGGGCGTGCGAGTGAGTTAGTTATGGCTAGAGTAAAGGAAAATTGTGACAAAGGTTATATTATACCTCATAGAGTAACAGAATCACGAAATGTCTAGAGTGTTACTGGCAAAGGATGCTCGACGTATAGAGCAGGAAGTCGCGTGGTTGTATTGGGATGAAGACATCATCTTGCGGTATCGTAGTTCCAATGGGGCACGGGTGGTTCTGTCTGTCAGGTCAGGTGATTTGCAGTTTGAATAAGAGAGAATGACTCTCGAGAATAGTTTTAATGTGTTCGGGATTCTACATGTAACAATCAGGTGTCTTAAGGTTGTGTATGTGGTTAGAGATTGTGTTTTCATTGGAAAAGGTCAAGACTTGTGGTATTTTTATGTTAATTATGGGATTCTATGTATCAGTATCTGGAAAGAAAAGGTAATAGATTTAGATTCGCAGGAAGTTCTTCAGAGTAAAGTATTTTGTAATGTGGTGTATCTGGGAATATTTGAGAGAGTATTTAGTGGCTTATGGGTCTTGTGTGGTAAGCCTGGGTTGAGGCATTGTGTTGCTACAGCAAGAGTAAACTACAAGTTGAAGATAAATCACAAGGAAATATAGATAGATGGAGTAGCTTGATAGTAGACCGGATCGGTATAGTAAGGATATGATTAACTCTTTGTGTGTGTTCGAGGCAATGAGCCTTACAGATATTGTGCAGCAAAGTTGTTGAGTGCTGACAACTTGTTTAGTCTGGTCTAGTTAGAAGGATTCAGTCCTGACAGTTTAGCTTATGCAAATGGGATTGGGGAAGAATTCTTGTTTGGTTTCACCGTGGTTTGGAGATGTATATATCTTATATGGCATGCGAAGCATGGAATATGTAATGATTTTCTTCCAAATGGGATCAGTGGGAGTCCTTGGCTAGATGAGTTACAGTTAAGTTTTGAAAAGAAGCTCATAAAACTCTTACGCAACGGGTAGCCTCAAATAATCAAGGAAATTGGTACTGCTAATTGGAAGTGATTTGACGAGAGTATTTGTCTCGTAAAGGGGTAATGTGATTAAACTGATGATACTTCGGTAGTATTGCCGCGCTTTCTTGTTAGATCGACTGCTGATATCTGAGTTTGTGTGATGGCACATGGGAATTTTAGAATATCTTATGTGGAAAGATTGGGTACTAAAGGTGTAATATGTATTCATATTGCGGAAAATTGGGATCAGGTACAGTGATTCGTGTGCTATATGGAGTTGGAGACTGGGAGTTCTCAGGTGCAGACTATGTAGTGGTTGTGGCTCGTGTGTATTAGTACTGTTAGCGGCTATTGGGATTTGGAGACCTGAGTGGATCTTTCTTTGCTTGGTATATTAGATTTTGGATATGATATTGGGGTGTAGACTGGTTGTCTCAGTGTTGGGTTATTCTAGACTTTTGTGTTATGAGCTACATCGGAAAATGCCACAGGTTGCGTGGCGAGGTGCATCGGATTATGTTCTAGCAGAGTGGTTTGCATTCCAAAGACCAGCGAACGGCTGGGAAGGATTACTTTTCTTAATTGGGCCTTCGTAGCGGATGTCAGTGTAGAGGTTTCTACCATTGATTCAGTTCCGGTATTGAGGGACTCTGTCGGATGCGTTTCTTGTAGTCGGGCATGTCGTCGGGCGAGGTTGTGGATTTTGTTATTTATTTGGTGTCGGACACTGTATCGTACGGCTCCGGAAGGAGTTATAGTGGAGGAAGGAAAAGCTTCAGGCTTCTTGGTATTGAGTTTGTTGGCAGGCCGATGTGGCTACGTATTTGGCATGAGTTAGCTTGGTCAGTTCCGAGTTGAATTGTTGAGTGATAGGTTGATTCTATCATTATTGAACTTGTTAGTGATCTGGGGAGATCTATGAGTTACTTATTCTGTGCTGTGAGGCGTTGTGATTTGTTGGATATGGGCACATGTGGTGCGGTTCTATTGAGGATTCATAGAGAAAGTCGAGCGGGAAGAGTAATGGGGTATTGACCGGTAAATAGAGTATTGGTTATGGCCTATTCAGGTTGTGTGTCGTATGTTAACTGTTTCACCGTAGGTGTAATTAATTGCTTTAGGTTCAGACATCAAATTATGCGTGACTGTCGATTTTGAGCATGGCGACTTGAGGTGTTTCATGTGTATCAGTGTTTGGATAGGATCGCGTATTGTGGTGAGGCCACGCGGGGGTATGACCCTTCGGGGTAGATTCAGGTATTCTATTTCTATGATGTGAGACAGGGTCTCGGCCTTGTGTGTAATGGTACTGATGAGCTTGAGGTACAACTCTTTCGTTTGAGCCATTTTTCATGATTTGAGTATGTTCAGACCGTTTCTTATTGGTGTGTGTATTATGCAAGTTGTGGCTTAGGCCAGTATTGAGGTGTCATATCACCTGAGTGGTGTGTTGGATTCAAGGTGATCGTTGGGGTCATTAATGAATATGAACATATTTGATTTCAGCTTGTTGGAAGGATAATATCGCGGTTCGGCCCGGAAATCTGTTGTGGTATTAGTCAAAAGGAAAGTGGCTTCATGAATGGTTGATCTGAGAAATGGTTACGTTTTATCGCGTGTTTCATTTATCGTTGGCAGTATATGAAAGTGTTGGAATAAGACTTTAGCTAATAAGAGGTTTTTTATCGGTATTTGGTTATCGTGGGCAACTACTGTGAATATGGGCTATCGTTTCGAGTGTTTGGATTATGTGGTATATCAGATGGTCTCACCTGAGGTGGCAGGTATGGGTTATTACAGCTGGTTCGAGTTTATTCTGAGTATAGAAGTGAGGTTCTGACCTTGTGCATGATTGCGGAAAGTGCAATGTTGTTCTACGTTTTATGGTCTAGATGGACTATGAATTTTCAGTTATGCTATGTTTTCGGACCTAAATGAGATAGGGTGACATGGGATCACCCCGGATATATGCTTGGTAAAGTTATTCAGTTGTTGGTTGGCTTCTAGGACAACTCTGGGTACGCTCGAGGACGAGCGTTGGTTTAAGTTGTGGAGGATGTGACGACCCGACCCGTCGACTCGTGAGTTACCACCATGTTTCCCCCATTTTATGCTTCTTCATGTTTCATT
Source organism: Nicotiana glauca (assembly GCA_026770625.1). Classification (NCBI taxonomy): domain Eukaryota; kingdom Viridiplantae; phylum Streptophyta; class Magnoliopsida; order Solanales; family Solanaceae; genus Nicotiana; species Nicotiana glauca. The sequence continues at coordinate 22,574 of MU718169.1, forward strand.
ATCAGTAATTGGTGTGTTAGAGTCTATTTGGATTGGTTTTGGTAGAAAATGAGACACTTAGTCTCTTTACGGAAGGTTTGCTATGGAAAAGTCAACCGGATATTGACTTATGAGTTATGGGGCTCGGATGTGAATTTCGGTGATTCGGTTTGCTTCGGGGGATGATTTGTGACTTGGGAGTGTGATTGGAATTGATTTTGGAGGTCCGGTGTAAAATTAGGCTTGAATTGGCGAAGTTAGTATTTTGGCGATTTCCGGTTGATAGGCGAGATTTTAATATAGGGGTCGGAATGGAATTCCGAGAGTTGCAGTAGCTCTGTTATGTCATTTGGGATGTGCGTACAAAGTTTCAGATCATTCGGACGAGGTTTGATAGACTTTTTGATCGAAAATGTGTTTTTAGAGTTTTTGAAAATTTTAAGGTTGAATCCGACGAAAATTTGTGTTTTGATGTTGTTTTGAACGTTCCAAAGATTGGAACAAGTTTGAATGACGTTTTAGGATTGGTTGGCATGTTTGGTTGAGGTCCCGGGGGGCCTCGGGTGAGTTTCGGGGTGGTTTCAGACCATTTTTAGTCCATTTTTAACTGTTGGGTTTTGGCCACAGCAGTGTTCTATGAGATCGCAGAGAATTGATCGCGATCGCGGTGAGTAAAATGTGAGAAACGTGCCAATGAATCGTGATCGCGGAAAGCCTTTCACGGTCGCGGAGAAGAAATATTCTGTTGCGTTGAGCCCACTTCGGAAGCTTATATATCACAATCTATAAGGCATTTGGAGATGATCTAAAAATGAAAATTGTAGCCCTTTGTGTCTAGTTTTTAGAAATGCAAACTAAATGGAATTTGAAGGTGGGTACAAAACGTTATGGTAGTTACACTATAAGCTGCCCGGGAAGGTCTATAATACACATGGATGACTTTGAAAGCTTATATCTCACAATATATAAGGAGTCAGGAAATGAGAAACATATTAAATTATAGACCTATGTGTCTAATTTTCAGAACAACAAACCATTTATAATTTGGAGTTGTGTGCAAAAAGTTATGACCGTTATACTGGAGGTTGTCCGGAAGAGCTGGGATCTGTTCATCGCGATCGCGAAGCATTGACCGCGATTGTGAAGAGTAAATTTTGGGTTGGAAAAATTGTTCTTCGCGATCGCGAAACATTTTCCGCGATCACGAAGAGTAAATACCTAGGCAGAATATTTTAAAACACGTCAGTCGCGATTTTGGGGCTCATTTACTCCATTGTTGGTCTTTTTGAGAGCTTTTTGAAGGAAATTGAAGAGGGATTCAAGGAGAATCGATTGGAGGTAAGATTTTTTTAACTTAAAACTCGTTTTTTATTGTGAAATCCACCTAGAAATTCATGGATATTAAGCTAAAAGTGGAAGAACTAGGGCTTGAGTTTTGAGATTTTTATTTTTGAATTTGAAGGGCCATTTGAGGTCGGATTTGGGAGTGGCGAGATAAGGAATCCGGTGATGTTAATTTTGTAATTTTTTGGGAAGTGGGCCCAGTGCTCGAATTTTGCTAATTTCAAGATTTTTGCTATTTTCGATTGTTTTCGATTGAGTATTGTCTCATTGGCATATTGTGACGTATTCGTTGTGGTTTTGGTTAGATTCGACGCGCGTGGAGGCCGGTTTGAGGGGCAAAGATGTTGCGAGCTAGAGATTTCACCGGTTCGAGGTGAGTAATACTTGTAAATGATATCCTGAGGGTTTGAAACCCCATATTTGCACATCATAGTGTTGTATTGAGGTGACTTGCACGCCGAATATGAGCGTGGGTTAGAGCATCGTTGGCGATTGTGACTTGGTCCGTCCCGGTTGTTGATTTTACCATATATTTCACTATGACTTGTTGTTTTTCACTATGACTTGGGCTTATTGCCATACTTGGGGCTTATTGCCGACTGTTTGAACTCCTTGTGAGCTATCATCACTGTTTTTCTCACTATTTGATATATTATTTGAACTCAGTCCATTTGAATTATACTGTTTCATGAACTCAGCTATATTTTTACTCAACCTTGAGTTTTAACTAATATTTGAACTATTGTTTGAGATGAGCATTATTATTTCACTGATGACCGAGGGGCTTATGAATATTTTTTTTGGACTGATTGAGGTCGAGGGCCATATGTGAGGATATGTTGAGTGATGTGAGGAGGCTTTCAGGCCTCGAGCGTATTGTGAGGAGGCTTTCAGGCCTCGAGTGTATTGTGAGGAGGCTTTCAGGCCTCGAGTGTATTGTGAGGAGGCATTCAGGCCTCGAGTGTATTGTGAGGAGGCTATCAGGCCTCGAGTGTATTGTGAGGAGGCTATCAGGCCTCGAGTGTATTGTGAGAAGGCTTTCAGGCCTCATGTTGATATGTACAGGCTTTCAGGCCTTACGATGATATAGCGCTTGGGTTGTAGGAGTCCCTCCGAAGTCTGCACCCCCACAGTGAGAGCGGGTACCCATCTAGAGCGGATAAATTTTAGACAATGGTAACAATGGGACTGTTAAACGTGTTTTGGTCATGTAACAATGATTGACCAGTCAGGTAATAATGACTGACCAGTGGTAACAATGGCACTGTAATACGCGTGTTGGTCAGGTAACAATGGTTGACCTGTCAGGTAACAATGACTGACCAGGAACATGAATCATGCCCGAGGGGCCGGAAATATTTTTGAGATATTGCCCGAGGTGCGAACTCGATGTGCTCGTTTTGCATATTTACTTGTCTTTTTACCTGTTATACTAGGGTATTTATGCCCGAGCGCGGATTTTTCTGTGCTTATCAGCACTAACTGTTTTGAAATCGTTTTCGTAATTATTGAAAAGACCATTTTCAAAAGAGATTTGAACCGAGCCAAGGTATTTCTAAAGATATCACAGATTTTATTGGTTTCTTAGAAAGTTGTACCCGGCTTTTATACAGCATGTTGGTTGCTTTACGTGATTTCTTGCTGCTCAGTTATTATTTACCTTTATTACTCACTGAGTTGGAGTACTCACTTTACTCCCTGCACCTCGCGTGCAGATGCAGGTATTTTGTCACCCGGTAGCGGATTTTAAGCAGATAAGAGGCTAAGTTAATGGAGAATAACGAGATGACTGCCAGCGTTCGCAGCGCCGCATGTTCTTCCTTGTTGTATCATTCCTATTTGTATATTTCAGACTTGTAGTGGTAGTTATACTCTAATAGTTGCTCGTGACTTGTGATACCCCGATTTCGGGCTGAGTCGGGATGGGTTCCCTATTTTATCACGTTATTCCGCATTATGATCTTATTATCTATGATTCAGACTTATTCATGCTAAGTAACTTTTAAAAAAGGCATTGTTGTTCTGCTGGCTGGCCTTGTCTTCACGAGAGGCGCAATCACGATCGGGTTTGGGGAATTAGGTCGTGACAGATACCAACTGTTAGATTATTAAAGCGCAGTCATAGCAGAGATTAAGATACAATTATGAAATTAATCTAGAGTTAGAGTTCAAGGAAACGTACCGTTAAACTCCATGGATTCAGCGGGGATAGAAACCTGCGATCAACCCTGAGACCAACTTCCACGATCCACTAGCTACGCGATCTCACAGCCTGGAGAACTTAACTGATGGGACGTCTACGTTAGCACGTATTCAAGAAGCAGAATACACTAGGTCTTGTTTTTTGATAGCTAGGGAAAGGGGGTTGACCTCTATTTATAAAGAGTGTCTACCCATCAGAGGCCAATAAGGGGGTTGACCTCTATTTATAAAGAGTGTCTACCCATCAGAGGTCAATAGTTATTTGGACTCACTTATCCACACACTCAATATTTAATATTAAGCCTTTTATTTATCCACCGCTTGGGCCACGTCACTATCCTTTCAGGCTATAATCAATTAACGTAAGTCCAAATTCCAAGATCAAATTCACGGCAAGATCTTGGATTTCAACAATTAGGTTATCTATGCCCCAAAAACGAGAAGCCGTCGTGTAGTGTAGCGATGGAGGTAGAAATTTGGCAGCAAGTGCATTTTCATCCAGTGCTTCAACTTTAAACTACATATGTATTTAGAGATAATTTGTACCTATTGCCACAAAATATACTAAGTGCTGTGGTGCTTCCTATCCATTGGACTAAAATCCTATCTGCCACTGTCCTCACGTGACATTGTTGATGAAGTCTCCTTACTAGACATAACATCTTGTGATCTCATTCAGATACAAAGAAACTGGGCTAGTTATAATTAGACCATATCACACTCTCTCAAACTAGCTTCTCTCCAAAAATATTCTTTTAAAATATTTGAAAAAAATGCGCTTAAAAGAAATTTCTAAAAGTTTTACCAAACACTAATTGCTATTTAAAAATACTTTTAAAATTAAGTATCCAAAGACAAAATGCTTCTCACAAAAAATATTTTTTTTTTTGAAAAGTACTTTTTAAAATAAACACTTCTTAAAATAAGCTGAATTTGGAAGCTCGGCAAGGAACTGTAGGAATAAAAAATATCACCCCATGACCCCAACATAGCTGTTCTGAAGACAGAGGACCCTAAGAACTCAAAAGGAAAGAAAAAACCAATATAGGAATTACTTATAAGAAAGAATAACAATATCAAGAATTGCATGGGCCAGAAAAATGCTTCAACAATTTAAACCCCCACTATCATTGGAGCATAAAACTCTGATTCATCAAAATTTAGCATTTTCTTGAGGTTCTAAATTTGGTAGAATAAAAAAAATCAGACAAAACCAAAAACATGGACACCACCTAGAAACACCTCTACACCAGAAAATGATGCATGCTTGTCATTATCAGTCTGGCCTTTATTTGTAGCATTCAGAAGATGCTATCCAATCTGACTAACAAAAGTACTACTGAAAGAGAGTTTGGGCTATTGTAAATGGATATAGTGGAGTGGTAAGTACACCTTCATCCTTAATCAAAAATTTCGGGATAGAGTCACCTTTGTTAGGGAACGATTTACCCCCAGTGTGGGACTTCCCAGTGCGAATCCGGTTTTAGTCGGGCCCCAATGTGGGTACAAAACACTGCGTGGGAAAACAAAAAAAAAACAGCGGCAACATAAACTACAACTTTACCAGCAAGCTATTTTAAGTACACAAATTATTTCTGAATGGACCATTCAATCTCTGGGCTGCAACTCAACAGCAAATAAATGCAAGTTATTTCTTGGAGACATTCCTAGCTAAAATAACCAAGTTTAGATTGGAAAAATGTACCGAGTAAATTGTAAAAGCAGTCACTCAGATATGTGAAAAACTCTTGAAAGTTTACTTATATAAATTATAATCAGTTTCTGTCCAACAATGTATAATCATATAATCGTCTAAACACCTAAAATTAAAGGGGAGAAAAAGATATAACCTACATATTGTATCTATACTAGTTCAAAAATCTGCAAAAAAATAAGCACAAACCTTAACCCCCAACTATGTTTACAGTTTTCCACCTTCAACCCGAAAAAGCTAAACAACACTATTATTAGGCAGCAGCACATCTTGTTGGTGCAAATCCCAGCCTTGACCTTTTGGTGTCATATAAGATATGAAAATTCTGCTGTTGATAGTTGCCAATTATCGACATGGCCGAATGAGGAGTTCCTAGCATTGCCAAACAAACAATGTCCTCTGGTTCAAGTTGAATGAAGTAGTTCTCTACTGGAAAATTCCATACAGCTCCATCATCAAAAACTATCCCAAATGAGGGCAGTTCAAGTTTCTCCACTCCAGAAATATTGTAACATGGTTTCAAAATCGGAAAATCATCTAAAATAGGATAGTGCTTCACCTTGTTAACAAATGCCTGTTTTATAATCTCATATGCTGGCTCTGCAAAATAACTCAAAGTCGTTCCTGAATCGATGATCGTTCCACCAACACCTTCTGTAGACAAATTCCATGTCTCCTCAGGTATATTCAGCACTTCACCTGCAACTATAACTGATTTTATCTGCACATAATAGAATGTTTCCAAATGATTTTCTTTCCCACCAACCAATGAAGTGAAGTTCAAATTCGGGTGTTTCAAGAGTTCCTTATCTTCACCAAAAATCAATTTGCTGCTGACACTAGAATTGCTGTTCCTATTAACCAAACAATACGAAAAGGAATGGCCATATAAAGATTGAAGCTGAGACGAAAACGAAAGAGGACCTCTACCAAGTCCTAACAAACCAGCAGCACCATGAAACAAGCCTCTATTCCAATGTCCACAACCAAACATCACATTTTCCACTTTCTTGATCTCTGAATCCCCACTAGGGGTTGTGAGATTAACCGTGAAAGTCTCAAGCGCGAAATCACCAGTCGTGTTCGAGCTGTCTCCGTACCAATAGTAATAAGGGCAAGTCTGGTTTTCAGACTTGCAAGGCTGTGGAGGGTCAGGAGATGAAACAAGTTGACACCTCGGATCATGGCAACTTATATTCTTGAAAGAGATAGAGTCTTTAGGATCATAATGAGGACCATTTTGTTCAAAACAATCATAACAAGGAACAGATTGAATCCAATTAAGATCACTACCAGTATCAAGAATCAAAGAGAAGTGTTTAGGAGGTGTACCAACAAAAACATCCATGAAATACTCCCCTGAACCATGACTCACACCTGACTCTAATGTTGCCATGAGCTTACCAGAGAATTCAAATGAAGAAGATTGTGTAGGTTTTTCACTGTTTTTTATCATTCTTGAAACAGCATTTTGATTCTTTTTCTCTACTATTCTTGTATGCAATGTCTGAATTCTACCTAAATCCCTTGTTGTGGACTCAAATATTGAGTCTTTGGCCTCTATATTTTGACCAGCTGATCTGTGCCTTAAGTGAAACTTGACTGCTTCTCTTGGTTGGTTTTCAGATACCATTAAATCTTCATCTTCTTTTCCATCAGAGACATTTTCTTCTTGAGTTATTACATGAGTGGTTGTTGATTTCTTGGATGTTCCATAGCTGCAATCTGAATTTCCAGAGGCAGTAACAGAGTTGAAACTTGGATGTTGAGGGAATTCAATACCAGAAGCACTAGAATTCAGATTAATACCAAAATTGTGAATTTCCCTTGAGGCTACAAAACCAAATGAAAATAACCTCAACAACACCACCAAAATAAAAATACTAAACTTTTTCACCATTAGTAGTACTAGTCTGAACTTTTTTCTTTCAGATTATTAAAAAAAAAAGAATTGTAGCTACAAAAGAACCAAGAAAAAACTACATAAAAGAATTCAGCTGCTTGATTTTGATACAGTTTGTTTAAATCAAGAAAGCCAAAAAAATGGAAGAATTGGATAAAAATATCGTAAAAGTTTAGGAACAAATGGTATTTTGGTAAGAAAAGAAGTTGGGTTTGGTCATGGGACAGACCAAAAGTCAGGAGAATTGGGTTCATGTGTGGCTTTGGTATAGAATATAGAGCTTTTAAAAGGAGTTTCTTGGAGTTTGATTCTTGAAAAAAGACTTTCAACGCTGGCTTTTCAATTGGCCAGTTTCCCCTTACGCGCTTTCTTTCGTTGCTCCGATAATTTTAAAATAAAAAATAATTACTCCTTTTGTCTAAAAAAAAATTGACACTAGTATTTTTTATTGGTCCTTTTAAAAAAGAATGATAGTATATATTTTTCTAAAATTTGGAGAAAGTGTAACTTGAGCTTTCTATTTTACCTTTAATCACAAGTTTGTATAGCCGCATAAATATTACTCTTTGGTTCATAATAACTGATTTTCTACCCTTATAAATTTGGTCCAGAATAAAAGGGCAGCTCCTGCTAGCGGCTCCTCAGAAAGGTCAAATCACGAAGTCTATTGTACGTAACGTTATTATGCATTAAGTAGTTTTTCAAAAATTAAGAAAGTATTAGATATATTATTTTCTAAAATTTACTTGTCTAGTAAATGATGTGAATAAATTTTCTAAAAAAAACTTCAATATTCCTCAATTGATGTCGAGGAAAGATAAATGATAATTTAGTCAAATAATCTTTTTTATGAATAATTTGAATAATGTTTTGATGGTTGTGCCAAAATCTTAAAAGCTAGTCGTGGATTAGAGGGAGCATATTTTTTTAAAATCATAAATTTTAAAAGTCCTTATTTTATTTATTAACCTAGTCAGTTATGTCAAACAGAAGGAATATATATATCCAACTTACAAAACAGAAAAGAACTAATTTTTAAAACTTATTAGTGGAGAGTTTTGATTAATTGACGGGACATCTCACTTTGGACTTAAATTATCATTCTCATGGTTTAGAGTTCACGGTTCAAGATTTAGGGTTCAAAGTTTAGGATTCAGAATTTAGGGTTCAACATTCATAATTTGACTCGTATTCTATCTTACTTATATTTCAGTTTTTTTTTATGGGGAGGGGTGGGGGGACGAATTATGTTAATTTATTTATTTACACACACACATATATATATCATTACTCATGAGATTAGATTACTATTACTCAATAAGTTTAGGTGGTTACAGACTTCACCTTGAACCACTTTGGTTTATATGTTTTTCACCTGAAGTTTATCTATCTTCTTTTTATGCACAAATCATAAATAAACTCACCTAAAAAATATCTAAGTATAAGGGGAAAAAGTTCAGTTGCTTTTACGACGTCTAATTACTACTATTAACTTATCTACTATGCCTTCAATCATCCATATTTATTTTAATTAAATGGATTAATCAAATACAAGAAAATAATTAATCAAATGATTCTTTTATAAAGATACATCTTTTAGGAAATTTTCACTTTAACTAAATATAGCCATCTTTATTTGGGAGAAATTCAAAAATAGCCAGATTTACCACTGGTCGTTGAAAAATAGGCAAGTTTTAAAAGTAATCGAAATTTAGCCACTTTAAATCTGAGCGAAAACACTGTTCAAAATCCGGAAAAATACGCCCGCAAATTTTACGGGAGTTCCAGCATAAGTATGCTTGAACTCCCGTAAATTTTACGGGAGTTCCAGGATAACTATGCTGGAACTCCCGCAAATTTTACGGGAGTTCAAGCATAATTATGCTGGAACTCCCGCAAATTTTACGGGAGTTCCAGCAAGTATAATTGTCCAGTATAATATACTGGAGTTTGGAGCACTGGTGCTCCAGTCTCCCGCAAATTTTACAGGAGTTAGCAAAGTATACCGGTCCAGCATAATATGCTGGAGTTCGTACACAAATGCACCAGAACTCCCGTATATTATACTGGACCGGTCCCTATTGCAGCAAAATAATGGCTATTTTTCATTGACTTGATAAACACTGACTATTTCTCATTGACCAGTATGAAAACTGGCTATACCATGATATTTTAACTCTTTATTTTCATGGTTTTCTTGTGTTTATAACTCTTATTGGATAAAGAAATTGACTGCATTAACTACGTGGGCGTATTTAATATCACAACTACTTTTACCGTCCACTCAAAGGAATTGGTGTCATACTTGTCTAAAGATGCTTTTAGTTATTTTTTTGGCCACATACATACACAACCCATTAAACTTGGCTTAATATTTTATTTTGGCACTCTAACTAACTCTTGTTTCATTTTGGCCTTCCAACTCCATTTTTTTGTTCCGCTTTAACACAAAAGCTCACTAGATTTAGCGTGTGATTTGCCTCCCCATTTAGGCGCGTGAGGGACCATTTTTCAGCCAAATTTTCATGGCCAAATACATACACAACCCATTAAAGTTGGCTAATTTTTTCATTTTGGTACTTTAACTCAGCCATGTTCCATTTTGGCCCTCCAACCCCATTTCTTTTGTTCCACTTTGACACAAAAGCTGACTATTTTTCATACTCCCAACGTGGAGGCGGATCCAGAATTTAAATCATATGGATTCAATTTTAATATTTTTAACATTGAACCCATTATATTTTTAAAG
>MU718169.1:33159-81987 GCA_026770625.1 Nicotiana glauca
GGGGAGTGGGATGGTGGATAGGAGCTTGGTATTTGCACACACTACTTTTTTTACCTGGGAGAAATTTTTTTGTGTTAAAGTGGAATAAATAAAATGGAGTTGGATGGCCAAAATGGAATAAGAGTTAGTTATAGTGCCAAAATGAAATATTGGGTCAAGTTTAATGGGCTGTGTATGTATTTGGCATATTTTTTTCTTTGTTAATCTTTACTTCCAATAAAGCTTTTGACATGTTACTTAGAGCCCGTTTGACCAAGCTGTCAAAATCTGCTTATTTTAAAAAATACTTTTTTTAAAAGTATTTTTGAAAAAAAAATTATTTGTGTTTGACCAATTCATTTAAGAAGTACTTTTTGGAACATTTGATAAATAATTTGTGTTTTGCCAATTATTTCAAAAAGTGCTTTTTAATGTCAAATTACGAAAAAAGATAGTAGCAAGATCATATAATTCTTTTAAACATAAAAATAAACTTAAATATTTATCGTAAGAGACTTTTTTTATTTTATTTTATTTTATTTTATTAATATATAAAACATAAAGTAAAAAACATATTAAAGATTTAAATCAATTTTACATATATAGTTATACTAAAGTATATGATATTATCTAGTATAATTACTTATTTTTATATGGTGATTTGAATTATTAAAATAACAGCATTCAGTATAAATTAGCAGTCTATCCACAAATTACTATATATTGATAATCTATCATGAAATAATAAGCAAAGTCACTCATACATGATAATACTTCTCAAAAATTTCATCTCTACTTCTATCACACAACACTTCAATATTAGTAGAAGACTTGTCTCGCATTTCTAAAAGAATATCAGAAGGCTGATCTCTTTCATCAATCTCTGCAGTAATGTCTTCATTAACATAGTAGTTGAATTCTTTATCGGTAAAAGAATTTTTTCGGATGAAATTATGTATAGCCATGGTAGTTGTAACTAGATAATTTGGAGTGTCAAACTTGAAATATGCTATTGAGCGTAAAATAAAAATAATTTTAAATATATTAAAAAATCGTAAAAGAAATAGTTAAGTATGTTTAAATTCTAATTCAAAAAGATTAACTAATTATTAACAACACATAATGTATAATTAATTTATTTTTAAAAAAATTAAATTAAAAAAGAAACTAATTATTACCTAACCTTACTAGCTTTGTTCCAAAATGCCAAGTGGTCTATTGTGAGGCTGCCACTTGACTAAATATAGATGTATTTTTTTCTTCTTTTAATAATATATAGATATATTATGCAATGCAATTGTAAATTTATTACCTATTTATAGGTCATTTTCACAAATCAGATTTGATAATTGTTTTAAAGATTCGGGAACTAATAGCATATAATAGACGAAATTATAAATAAATATTTATAGGAAGAGAATTGATAATCCAAAGAAGATGCAGATAATTTACTTTAGTGTGCAAAAAGAAGAAGATAATTTGGAAAGTTACGAGACATTACACAAAGAAAAGATCGAAAATAAGAAAAGTCAATAAATTTTTTGAAACGTTACAATATAATTCATATATATGATATCTTTAATTTTAATAGGATGGTAAAAAGTAGAAACAAAAATGAAAAGAAAAAACTTAAATTAGTAAGGGATAATTTAAAAAATATAAATTTATGGTGAGGATAGTTTTGTCTTGAATAAATTAATTTTCTACTTGTGCATCTTCTTCTTGGAAGAAGCTAGAATTTTCTGTTTCTTCCCAAAAGCCTAGCAAAAAGTACTTATCTCTATTGGCCAAACAATTTAAATTTTTCTAAAAGTACTTTTTTGGGAGAAAAAATACTTTTGGCTTCCCAGAAGCTTGGCCAAACAGGCTCTTAGTCACACATGTACACGTTGTAAATGGTTCAAAATTAAGGACTTTCTTCTCTTCAAATTCCCGTTAGCACACATTCTTTTACCAGAAAATTTTGCTCATTCTGCTATTTGACAATTGTAGTATACATGAATAAATTCACTTTCCATAGATGGAAAAAGCCCTTTTGAACTTAGATACATTAAAAAATGAAAGTCATAGGGCTTATAGTACATTTTTAATATTTGTGTTGTCGTCTTACTTTGTATGTTCCAAGATAGTTTTCGTTGACTTCTCTTACGTACTGTTTAGACCAAAAATTAATCTGTTTCCCACTTTTCCATTCTCTTTTTGTATTTTCGTTTTGCAAGTGGAACATTGTTAGTAAAAGGAAAAAAGGGAAACAATATTAATTACACATTATCCCGATACCAAATACCATTAAATTAATTTATAAAGAACGGGAAAGCCACAACTAGATATCTAGATTGTTATAGTTCCAATTGTAATCTTTTGACCAACTGGACTATTTTCTTGGAAACAGCCCTTTTATGGCAATCATTCTTGTATAAGCTATGATAAATTAGGTGCACTTACCTACTAGTAACATTTTTTATATACTTAAACTTGTTTTTTTGACTTGGCCGTGTTGGAAATTAACCCCCACAGAAATAATTTACGATAATAACAGTGGAATAATAATGTAGTACCGAGATATGATAATCAACAAGAATAACAAAAGAACAACAAGAACACAAAGATTTTAACATGGAAAATCCTTCTGAATAAGGGGAAAAAAAATCACGAGCCCGAGAGGAGCAAAGTAATCCACTATAATGAGGAATTTTACGCCCAGTAGTCCGAGTAAAATACTTCAGGGCCTACTATACACTCAAAAGAAATAACCCTCTTTTAAGATTCTCACCTCACTACAATATCGCGCACACTATCTATTTTTCCCGCACAGTCTATTCTCACAATATCTGACAAATATTCTCTGCAATAAATGTGTTACTTTTCTTTCTCTGTGTGTTTTAAAATGAGAGCTGAAGTTCTCCTTTTATAGGTGAGAAAATGTTCTCCATAACAACCAAAATTGGTTTTGGTTCTGCAAGTTGCAGACTTGCAAATTGTCAAGTTGTTATCATCGCCCAACTTAGCCGATTTTGCTTTGTTCCAAATCTAGCTTCATTCCTTTTTTTCCTTTATTATAATGGGGATGGACCTCACAATATCCCTCTCCATACCTATTCACCTGAAGGAGGTAACAACGGACATCTAACTTGAGTAAGCATATCTGCAGGATTCTCACTTGTGGAGATCTTCAGGATTTGCAGAGATTCACTCTGTACCTTTTCTCAGATCCATTGATATCTTACATCGATATGTTTGGTCCTTGCATAGTACATGGAGCTCTTGCTCAAGTCTATTGCACTTTGACTGTCACAATAGACAATATACTCCTTCTGTTGCAAGCCAAGCTCTTGAAGGAACCGTTTCAGCCATATTATCTCCTTGCCAGCTTCTGTAGCGGCAACGTAATCCGCTTCAGTTGTAGAGAGTGTGACAAATTTCTGCAACCTCGACTGCCATGATATAGCTCCCCCTGAAAATGTAAATAAATATCCAATAGTGGATTTTTTGTTATCATTGTCACCTGCTATATCAGCATCTGTATAGCCTGTCAAGACTGGATCAGATCCTCCAAAGCACAAACAATCTCCTGCGGTCCTCAGTATCCACTTGACAACTTCCTAGTGTTCTTTTCCAAGATTTTCAAGAAACCTGCTAACAACACCAACTGCTGAGCAATATCAGGTCTAGTGCATACCATAGCATACATCAAACTTCTGATGACAGAAGAATAAGAAACTTTGGTCATGCTTTCCTTTTCTTCCATTGTTGTAGGACACATCTTCTTGCTCAACTTCAGATGACTAGCAAGAGGTGTGCTGACTGGCTTAGCATTTTTCATGTTGAAGCATTCCAATACACGTTCAATGTACTTCTCCTGAGATAGCCATAACGTTTTGCTTGTTCGCTCTCGAACAATCTTCATTCCTAGAATTTGTTGTGCTGCGCCCAAGTACTTCATGTCAAAGAATTTAGATAAGTCTCCCTTCAACTTGGAAATCAGCTCCTTGTCTTGTCCTACAATCAACATGTCATCTACATACAACAACAATATAATAAAGTTGTTATCAAAAAATCTTTTGTAGTATACACATGGATCAGAATATGTCTTTATGTAAGTTTGACTTTTCATGAATGAGTCAAACTTCTTGTACCACTGTCTTGGTTCCTGTTTCAACCCATAAAGACTCTTATTTAGTTTGCACACTATGTGTTTCCTTTCAGCTACTTCAAATCCTTTTGGATGCTCCATATAGATATCCTCTTCCAAATGTCTGTGAAGAAATGCAGTTTTCACATCCAACTGCTCCACTTCAAGATCTAAGCTAGCTGCTAAGCTCAAAATTGTACGAATAGAAGTCATTTTGACAACAGGTGAGAAAATTTCATCAAAATTAATATCTTTCTTCTATTCTAAGCCTTTAACCACTTATCGAGCTTTGTATCTAACCAGCTTGCCATTTCTATCTTTCTTTAGTTTAAAGACCCACTTACATTTGAGTGGTCGTTTACCCTTTGGAAGTTCAACCAGCTTGTAGGTGACATTTTTCTGTAGAGATTCCATCTCTTCTTGCATAGCTTTCATCCACTGGTTCTTTTCAGGATGGGACAGCACCTCCTTAAGACTTTCTGGCTCACCCTCATCACTGATAAGGACATACTCCGTGGAAGGGTACCTGCATGACTCTACCATTGGCCTCTCTGATCTCCTTAGAGGTTGAGGTTGTTCTTCTTCTTGAATGAGATACTCCACTTACTTGACATCATCATCAAGTTGCTCGCCCTACTCAATAACCTCACCAGGTTGCTCTCCCTACTCGGCAACCTTGTCGGTCGTACTTTCTGCCATTGGGAGATAGTTAGAATAATAAGGAATGGTAACAAGGTTAGGGATTATACCATTCTTTGTCTTCTCTGACTGATCATCTACAGCTCCAACTTCAGTTTCTCGGAAGAGTACATGTCTGCTTCTAATGACCTTCTTCTTTACAGGATCCCATAATTTGTACCCGAACTCTTCATCTCCGTATCCGATGAATATGCAGGGAACAGATTTATCATCCAAAATTGTTCTCTGCTCCTTTGATACATGTGCAAAAGCTCTGCAACCGAACACCTTCAGATGTGAGTAGGACATCTCCTTGTTGGTCCATACTCTCTCTAGGATGTCAAACTCCAATGGAATTGATGGACTCCTATTGATCAAGTAACATGCTGTCTGAACTGCTTCACCCCATAATGACTTAGGCAGTTTAGCCAATCTGAGCATGCTTCTCACCTTCTCAACAATGGTGCGGTTAATCCTCTCGGCTATACCATTGTGTTGTGGGGTTCCAGGAACTGTCTTTTCATATCTGGTCCCATGACTGGAACAGTACTTTTCAAATTCCTTTGAAGTGTACTCACCTCCATTGTCACTTCGGAGATGCTTTAGCTTTCGACCCGTTTCTCTTTCCACCAGAGAATGAAACTTATTGAAAACTTGAAACACCTGATCTTTGGTTTTCAAGATATAAACCCACAATTTATGTGAATCATCATTAATAAAAGTAACAAAATATTTGTTACCGCCCATCGATTCAATTTCCATTGGACCACAAATATCAGAATATACTATATCAAGCATATTTAATTTTCTTTCAGACGATGTCTGAAATGAGACTCTATGTTGCTTACCAAATAAACAGTAGTCACAAGGTTTTACTGTTGTACCTTTGGCAAAAGATATGAGTGATTTCTTGGAAAGAATATGCAATCCCTTCTCGCTCATATGACCCATTCTTTTGTGCCACAAATCTGCAGAAATCTCATCTTGTGCCGCATTCAATTCACCTTGGCATATTTTTGCATTTGTCGTGTACAACGTGCCACGAGCAACTCCCTTTGCAATCACCAATGATCCCTTGGTGAGTCTTACTTTTGATTTGCAAAATAATTCTCGTATCCATCTCGGTCTAAAGCAATTCCCGAGATCAAGTTCATCCGCAAATCAGGTACATGTCGCACATTCTTTATAACCAATGTGCATCTGACATTTGTCTTGATACAAATGTCACCAATTCCCGCAATCTTTGAGTAATTTATGTTACCCATTCTCACAGTTCCAAAATCACTTACTACATATCTACAAAAAAGATCTCTTACCAGTGTGGCATGGTAACATGCCGCTGTGTCAACCACCCATTCCGACTCTAGACCTGACAGGTGCATGCATTCATCTTCCTCATTTATAAAGAGGACAACATTATCATTGTTTTACACCATGGCGGTTGTGTTGTCGTCATTCTTCTGGCCACTGGTTTCACCTTTGCCCTTCCTTGGATTTGGCAATCTCTTTTGAAGTGACCTGGTTGATCACAATTGTAGCAATTTTTGGCTCTTGATTTGGATTGGTTCTTTGATTTCCCGCGAGCTCCAGATCTACGATAGTTTCTCGAACTCCTTTGATAACTCCTGCCTCTATCTTCTGTGATGAGAGCATGTCCTTGATTTTCAGGCTTTTTTCTCATCTTCTCATTGAGTAGAAGAGCCGATGTGATATCTTTTATCATATGAAGATAGCAACGAGTTCAATAGAAAGATAGCTTTATCTTCTTCCTCAATTTTCACTCTGAGGTTGGCGAGCTGAGTGATTAGTCTGTTAAACACATTTAAATGTGATAAAAAATTTGTACCTTCACCCATGTGTAGGGCGTATAATTGCTTCTTCCGATACAATTTATTTTTTAGTGTTTTGGACATGTATAGGCTTTCCAACCTTGTCCAAATGCCACGTGCAGTGTCTTCATCAATGATGTTATTTACCACATCATCTGATAAGTGCAACCTGATTGCACTAGTAGCTCTTTCATCCAAGTCAGTCCAATCCTCATCTTTCATGGCATCAGGATTTTCGGTATCAACATCTAGTACCTTGTGTAATCCTTGTTGGATAAGCATAACTCATCCTTCTTTGCCATGTTAAGAAACCATTATCTCTGTTAAACTTTTCTACCTCGTACTTTACTCCGGACATTTTTGTTTCACCGAGTATAGTACTACCGACAATGAAGAATATTTCTACGAACGAGCAGAACCTGTGCTCTGATACCAGTTGTTGGAAAAAAAACCCCCACAGAAATAATATTCACGGTAATAACAGCGGAACAATAATGTAGTATCGAGATACGGTAATCAACAAGAATAAAAAAAGAATAACAATGACACAAAGATTTTTAACGTAAAAAACCCTTCTGAATAAGAGAAAAAAAACCACGAGCCCGAGAGGAGCAAAGTAATCCACTATAATGAGGAATTTTACACCCAGTATTCCGAGTAAAATACTTCAGGGTCCACTATACACTCAAAAGAAGTAACCCTCTTTTAAGATTCCCACCTCACTACAATATCGCTTACACTCTCTATTTTTCCTACACAGTCTATTTCTCACAATGCCTGAGAAATACTCTATGCAACTATGTGTTACTTTTATTTCTCTGTGTGTTTTAAAATGAGAGCTGAAGCTCTCCTTTTATAGGTGAGAAAATTTTTCCCACGACAACCAAAATTGGTTTTGGTTTTGCAAGTTGCAGTCTTGCAAATTGCCAAGTTGTTATAATCGCCCAACTTAGCCATTTTGCTTTGGTCCAAATCTAACTTCATTCCTTTTTTTCTTTATTATAATGGGGATGGACCCCACATGCTATTGTTAAAAAAAGAATAATTTAAGAGGGAAAAAGGTAAGGGATAATACAAGGTAATCATATTGTGGGCACAATTTAAAAAAATACAACTAGTAGTCAACCAAAGAATAATTTAATTATTCTTCTTTAATCTTGAGGAATAGATTACTTTTATATATACTTTTAACTAACACTAGCAGGATATGAATTTGACAACTTTAAAGAAAATCCTTGTTGATATATTTAATTGAGGCTCGTTTTACACTCAGTAAGATTTACTTTTGTGAAGACTATTGTAATGTCATATGCCATGTGATCAGTTAGTTAGGCTGTTAAAAGTAGTTAAATTTGTTAATGTAAGTTAAGGGGTAAATTAGTCATTTTATATTTATTAATCTTCTTTTTTTGTTCCTTGTATAAACGATGTTGAAGATTAGTAGAACAGTGGCTTTGATCATTTTTCCAATTCATCGACTCTATCTCAGTTACTTCTAGAACCATTCTCCATTGAAACCCTTGGTTAATACTTGCATTTTAGCATTGTATCTGAGCGGCATGCCTGGATTGCATCGCATGAGATCTCTGATTCTCTTCTCACATTTCTATCACCGATTAATCGTAATTGTTGAAGCTCGTCGAAATTTATCAATGTCAGAGACTGATTTGTCAATGTCGGAGATGGCGGCAATTGACCACAATTATCCATTGTATATTGGACCTTCTTATCTCCTAGCTCAGTCGTGGTACATGTGAAGCTCACAGGCTCGGAGAATTACGAGCTATGGAATAGGTCGATGAGAATTGCTCTTTCGCGAAAGAAGAAATTAGGTTTCGTCACTAGTAGCTACAGCAAAAGTGCATATGAAGGAGAACTATTAGAGCAGTGGGAGACATGCAATGCCATTGTTCTCTCATAGATTATAAACAATGTGGCACCAGAACTTCTAGGTGGAGTCATGTATGTATCTAATGCTCATCTCGTAAGGGAAGATTTGCGAGAAAGGTTCAGTAAGGTAAATCGTGTTAGGATCTTTCAATTACATCGTGAAATTGCTATATTATCTCAAGGAACTAGCTCTGTTTCAGTATATTTCTCAAAATTAAAGGAGTTATGACATGGATATGATGTTTTGGTTCTATTTCCTAATTGCTGTGAGAAATTGAAAGATCATGCAGAAAATTTGCATCAACAAAGAGTTATGAACTTCCTATCTAGTTTGAATGAGTCATATGATCAAGCTAGAAGGCGAATCCTTATGAAAACAAATGCACCTAGTCTAAATAAAACTTATGCCTCAAGATGAAAGGCAACAGAAAATAGGAGTGAATGGTGTAATTACCGATAAAATAGAGCTATTAGCTATGTAAGCAGGAAGAGGAATAGGAAGGAGACAATACCTCCAGTGTGAATTTTGTCATCTAAAAGGATATACTAATGAAAATTATTACAAGATCATTTGCTACCCTGCTGATTTTGTACCAAAAAGGAGATGTGGTAAAGGAATAAGGACTCAAGGTGATTGGTAGCAGAGTCCTAGCACTGGGAATAAGAATGGTTGGAATGGTACAAATACAAGTAAACCTAAATGGAATAACCCTAATGCTGGCAAGCATGGTGGCAATGGTGTTGGTAAACCAGGTAGTTGGAGAAGAGAACCTACGGCCATGATCAACAATGCAGATGTAAGTACATCTTCTGTGCAAGATATATGAGATAGTTCATCTGGAGCTGCTGAGCACAAGGGATATCATTACTTCACCAATGACCAATACAATCAAATTTTGAATCTCTTGAACAAGGAATCTAGGGAGCATCAGTCAAATATGGCAAATACAAGTAAGGCTAAGTGCTTGATAAACAGCTTTACACAGAAATCACAGGAGATGGAATGGGTTGTAGATTCAGGTGCTACCCATCACATCACTTTTGATTTATCATTACTCTTAGATATTAAGTGTACAAGGAAAACTGATAGAGATAGGGTGCATCTTCCTACTAGAGAACATGCTGATATTACTCATATTGGCAGTGCAACCTTATTAGACAAGAGAAAGATTAAAGATGTGCTTTATGTTCCCAATTTCAAGTTTAATTTGCTCTAAGTAGCAAAATTAACAAAGGAGCTGAAATGTAATGCCAATTTCTTTCCTGATTTCTACATGTTTCAGGATCTTTGGAATGGCAAGGTGAAGGGGAATGGTAAAGAAAGAGGAGTCTTATATGTTCTTAGAGGACTGACTAGCAGAATAAAGGCACTTAATGTTATAAGCAGGGCGAGCAAAGATTCAAATAAAGTATGGCACAATAGGCTGGGTCACCCATCCTTATCAGTAATGAAGCATGTAGTTGTCGTGCACCTTTTTTCTCGCAAAATCGGGTATCGACATGTGATAACTCTTTTGAATGAGAGGTAGAGTGTTAAAAGAAGAGTCGCCACCTAATGGGTTTTAAGGTGTGTTAGGGCACCTATTATGCAGATAAATCTATTTGACTAGTCAACGCCACCAAAGATCGGATAAGGGCTCAAACTACCTCAAAGACAAGGTGTTAGGCACTCCTCGAGGTCCACAACTGTGGGTCCCAAATGAACTTAAGACTAAGGTGACAAAGTGTATATCACAAATTCATAAAGGAGAGGAGAAAGGGAGGGGGGAGGGGTCCTAAATTTTTTAGCTTAAAGGATCACCCCATGCAACATAAATAATGCTTCGCAACTCCCTTAAGATAAGGATTACTCATATTATTCAGCGGGCACAGACTATCATCTCCTACTATCCAATTACTATGTTAAAGTTATTTACCTAAAAGCACTCTAATTTAGTTCTAAGTCGTACTCTATGCGTGCACTACCCGTCCATGCCTATGGTCCAGGAGGCATTGGACCTCTATTTCGATGGCTATAGACTTTACTTAGGTTGCTCAAAATGATAAAACTAAGCGACATTCAAAACAAGTAGGACTTCACATAAAGACAATTAAAAGCCCAGATTATCCTCCACACATAGACAACAAATGCACGCGGGCAGATTCTACATTATGTATAGGCAGTTTTAGTTTCAAGATATCATTTTAAACCTATACACATGGCTTTTGAATGACTACACAGTTCAAGAAAAGTCTCATGGCAATACTGCTATTCAGATTATCGATATTACAGATTAGAAGTTATTAAGACCTATATACATGATCTCTAAGTGATTTATGCGATGGGGAAGTGAAAGCCATTAGAAAAAACTCAGAATTATTCTCGTTGGTCCTATTGGCATGCTTCATAAACGATTAGCACTATTTTGTAGCTAGGTTCCAATAGTTGGCAGATTTATCACTTATCCCTATAGGCATGCTATCTAAGTGAGAAGCGTAATAAGACAACGGAAACAGTTGATTAGTTAATCAATTAGAGCCCTATGTGCATGGTATCTAGAAAAATATAAATAAGTGTAATCTTATAGGCATGTTATCTAGGAAATATACTACAGTTGCACAAATTTAATGAATAATTATTGACATTTATTTCCTATAGGCATGTTGTCTAGTAACACATAGCAGTAGACACGAGGAACAAATAAAGTACTTAAACTCATGCTTTGATAGTAAACAGGTTGAGTGAGTATGCGATTCCAATAGGCATGGTTTCTACTAGTGTGCAACGTATGAGAGCCAAAACAACAAGTAGAGCACATAGGTCCTATAGGCATGCTTTCTACCCATTTGTGCGAGAATTAAAATACCCTACCACTTTTAATAATCTCCCCATCTGTTCAATACAAAATTATTATAGACACAAAATTAATGAATAAAAGTGTGAATTCCACATATTAAAAATTACAGGCTTAGTATACATAGCAGGCCTTGAAAACTGTAACCCAATAAATCCTGGGCCTTTAGCAGACTCTTCCCTCATATGTGCAGCTAACCCAGGTCCAAATACACCTCAAACCTTGGAGTATATCAATTGCTCAATTCAAACTCACACAAGAATCCACACTAGGCCCAAAAGAGAGACCTTCTTACCCAGCAACAGCAGATGCAAAACTTAACCAAACCAATTAACAGACTACGCAGAAAATCAAGTAAACAATTCAGAAACCTACTAATAGTCACTAAGTGATAGAATTTGAAGAGGTGCATTTGTACTTTAGAAGAAGACATAGCAGGGTTGCTTAAATAAAGAACATGAAAGTCAAGAGAATCAACAATACTTAGAGGGCAAGTTGATATTACAGGTTCAAACACTTAGCAAGATATAACTTATTGGGCAGAAAAACATATTGAGAGAATTAGGGGAATTCGGTTTTCTAAGATTATAGGATCAACATATAAGGGTGCACAATGCCAGATGAGTTCAGAATAGGGCCTTAACCTAAAGGATTTCAAATGCCAGTCTAGTACAATGAAAGTTCTAGCATGACAGTTCTAATAAGGTCACAAATAGTATATCAACATACTAATGGTACAACTTGGCCAATAACATGAAAACTTAACATGATGGGGAATAGATCATAGTACAGAAACTTGTGGCATATAAAAGGGGTAGATTAGCTACATATTAACATGTCAATTGACCAAACATAAAAGAGAAAATGGTATATTTATCCTAGAATCTTAGGTGGTACTAAATATAAGGATTACAAATAGAAAGGAAACATGTTTAGGATAGATCTTAAAGCAGTATTGCAACATGAGACCCATATAGTTGTGGCCAGTTTGCAAAGAACACATATAATAGGCATGCATTGAAACTCAAAGCTCAAACATGCTCAGATGCTAGAAAAACACAGAGGTATAGAACTGGCTCCAGAAGAAAACAAGGAAAACCAACATAGAAGTGCAAGACATAGTGAAGAACACATATTAGCCTAACACAAACTAAGAACAAGGAGGAAGCTATCACATGTACTAAAATGCATTCAACTATCAAAGAATATCGCATGACATGGGAGTATTCGACGATATCATAGCAGTGAAATATCAGAGATTCACAACTGATAAAGGAACTAAATCATGCTCACAGAATTCAGATACATATAGGTATACAAAAGAAAAATGTTTAACATTACAAGGTCTGAAAACACTAACTAGTAGCACAATTAGGCAAGCAAACGAATAAAAAAGAGTTTAGAATATTGGTAGCAAGAACCCCAAGACTCCGATGAATCAAAGTTCACAAGAGCCTCGTAAGGGCCCCGAGCAGTGCTTGCACTAGGGGAGGTTGATAATATTATGGCCTTGGCTTTCAGCCAGCCAAAGAGCCAAGTATTTCAGAGAAGATGAATGGGTGAGAGAGATTTATTAAGTGTAATAGCAGTGATAATTTAGGTCTTCTAGAGGGGAATTGGGGAGGGATTTATATAGTGGTAGGATTTGAAAATAAAATACCACATGCAATCAGTAATGGAACTAGTAAAAGGAAAAAGTACAAATTTCGAACCCTAGTTCGACAGAAATCGAATCGACCAAAGATCTTGTTAAATCGGCCTCATATCACCTTGCCATGAATATATAAAGATGGAATATCATCTAGATCTTGAAGGTTGAAGGTGATTTTCACATAATTTCAGGTATGGTACTTGCCAAAAATAGGCAAGTACTAAGTGATACCATAATCATAGAAGTAACATAGAGATGAAGCATATATGTAAGGGAAATCGTAGGAGGATTCCATATCAGGGTTAGAACCGAAGAGAATCAAAGGGTGTGGTGGCTAGGGTTTGTGAAGAAGAAGAGAGGAACAGAGAGAATAGGGGTGGCTGTTGAAGGGAAAATAGGGATTAGGGTTTGGGGTTGAATAATTAAAAGGAATAGATGGTTTATGGGTCATTGATGAACAGTGGGGCGAGTTGAAAAAATGGGTCGCGACCATTTTTTTTAAAGGGGTGGTTTGATTGGGCTGCTGAAGAAAAGAGCGAATGGGCTAAGTGTTTGGCCCAAAATTGGTCCGAATATTAGCTTAAAATTGGGCCAGCTTTTAAATAAGAGATTAAAGGAGAAATAATTTAATAAAAATAGTTAAATAAATATATAAAAATTCTATTTATGCAATTTAATACTTTAAACAATGATATAAGATTATAAAAATGTAAAAACTTATTTTGACCTTGAATAAATGACAAATGAAATAAATTGCAAAATATAGGCCATTATTGCAGGATTGTGTAAATAGCCAAAAGATATCAATATAATTATATAAAATAATGTAAAAAATATTTGAAATATGTAGATGGATGCAAATCATAATTTTAGATGATTAAGTCATCACAAAATAATTTGAAAGAATAATTAATAAATATTCAAGTAATTTAAATGCAAGAAAATTGATTTTAAAGCTTTAAAAATTATGAAAAATTATAGAAAATGCTTGTATAGATCTTGTAAGTTAAACAATGATGCATAATTATATTTTAAAAGTATATATGCTAATTGAAAAAAATATGAAGGCAAAATTGGGTATCAATAGTAGTAGGTTTACATAATAAGAACAATGAAATGTCACAGAAAATATTTTTGAGATGTCCACTAGCAAAGCAGACTAGATTGAAGTTTCTATTAAGCAATTCTAGAGAAAAAGTAATATTTCATCTTGTATATATGGACCAATGGGGACCTTATAAGATTGCTACATTTGATAAGAAACAATACTTCTTAACATTTCTTTTTGCAGCTAAAATCTAAAGTAGTAGTGGCAATAAAACATTTCATTAAAATGGTTAAAAACCAGTTTGGTATTGTGATTAAAATGATAAGATCAAATAATGGATCTGAATTCTTCAATGCACAATGTTCTGAGCTACTAACCGGTCTTGGTATAATTCAACAAAGAAGATGCCCTTATACTCCACAGCAGAATGGCAAGACATTGGAAGAGCCTTGAAATTTGATGGAGCAATTCCAATCAGATACTGGGGAATGTGTGTTAAGACAGCAGTATACCTGATTAATAGGTTACCATCAAGTTTTCTAGGGGTAAAACTTCATATGAGTTGTTATATCACAAGAAGGCTAATATTACACATTTAGGAGTTATGGGTTATTTGTGTTATGCAACAAGTTTGGTAAAAACAGACAAGTTTACAGAAAGGGCCAAAGCAACGATTCTCATGGGATATTCTGAAATACAAAAGGGCTATATTTTTCTTGATTTATCCACAAAGCAGTTCTTTACAAGTAGAGATGTTATATTCAAAGAATTAGAGTTTCCATTTGCTAAGAAAGATGGAAACAATTCATTAGATGCACAGGAGTACATAGAGCAAGGAGCACTAAAGTTCTCACCTCTGCACACACAGCCAGGTAACAAATATATGATGGAAATGTATCCACCTCAACAACATAAGATATGAGTGTGAAAAATAATAGGACGAATGATCTGCAGGAAAATCTACTAGCCTTACAGGAGATGAATACTGATGGTATGCAGGAAGTTTCTCAAAATGTGGAGGACATGGACATTGTGCATGCATATACACAAAGTGATGGACATCAAGAAGGTATAGAAGTTTCAATCAGTAGGCAGGAAGATAAAGGTGCTAAGAACTTAAAATATGATAAAAAATACACAAGAAAATTTAATGAGCCAATATGGATGAAGGATTATGTCACAACAAAGAAGACAACTGGCTGAACCTATCCCATTTCAAACTACCTGACCTATGATCATACCAGTACAAATTATCAATGCTACTTCGCTAAGTTCTCTCAACTAACAGAACCAAAGACATTCAAGGAAGCAATGAAGGACATCAGTGGATAGAAGCTACGAAGCAAGAAGTAAAAGCATTAGAAGAAAACACATGGGAAATAGTGGACTTACCAGAAGGCAAGAATATTGTTGGAACCAAATGGGTGCACAAAATCAAGTTCAAGACAAATGGAGAAGTAGAGAGATTTAAGGCAAGGTTGATTGCAAAAGGATACAACCAAAGGGAAGGTTTAGCCTATCATGATACATACTTACCAGTGGAAAAATGGTCACTGTGAGATGTGTCATTTCATTAGTTGCATCAAGAGGTTGGAATCCATTTAAAATTGATGTTTATAATGCATTCTTACAAGAATATCTAAATGAGGAAGTGTACATTCTTACCAGTGGAAAAGGATACAACCAAAGGAAGCTTTGGACTATCATGATACATTCTTACCAGTGGAAAAAATGGTCAATGTGAGATGTGTCATTTTATTAGTTGCATCAAGAGGTTGGAATCTATTTCAAATGGATGTTTATAATGCATTTTTACAAAGAGATCTAAATGAGGAAGTGTACATGGAGTTGCCTGAGGGTTTCAGAAAGCAAGGAGAGCAGAAGGTGTGCAAATTGCTCAAATCTCTGTATGGACTTAAGCAGGCATCTTCGATAGTGGAATATCAAGTTGACTGAAGCTCTACTAAGAGCATGCTTTAAATAGAGTCATCATGACTACTCACTATTTATATTGAGAAGTCAAGAGGGAATAGTGATCATTTTGGTGCATGTATATGATCTCCTCATTACAAGAAGTAGCTCAGTTCTAATCAAGAAAGCTAAAGATATACTACATCAAAATTTTAAGGTGAAGGATCTAGGAGAGCTCAAATACTTTCTAATTATTGAAGTTATGAGATCTAAGAATGGAGTGTTGCAGAATCAAAGGAAGTATATACTAGAATTAATCTCAGAAATGGGATTAAGTGGAGCTAAACCTACAAGTACACCATTGGAAGTGAATTCAATGTTGACCTCAATGGAGTATGATCAAGAAAATGGTGTTATAGGAGATCCACCTTTAAAAGGGTTCTAGTTGTTGATACCCAATATTTCCCATAATATTTTCAAAACTATGCTTTGGCATCAATTAGTATTTTTCATACAATTTCTACATTTTAAAACATTTTAATTAATTTATCCCAGCATTTATTTTATAGAAACAATCACTGATTGCATCACAAATAATTTTATAATAATTTTTGTGGCGTAATTTTATCACTTTACATTTATACTAAGTTTTAATTATTGCAAAAATAGCCACATTTATATATTTAGGATGCAATTGCAATTACTTTGTAATTATAGCCTATGCATGTATTATTACATCATTTTGCCAGAAAATAACCTTTTACATTTTTAAAATATTAAGTAATTATTTCAAAATAATTCTAGGCATGAAAATTATTTTTTAAAACCTATTAGTTATTTTTTAAAATTATTTTATCAATTAAATAGGTATCTAACACATGACCCTCTTATTTTCGGATTTAGTCTAATTACCTAGCCCAATTTCAACTCCCTATCAATTAAACCAGGCCCAAAATCTACCCAGCCCAAACCCCTTATCTACCCGACCCAGTTCTTGTTAGATCCTGACCGTTGATCATTTTGATCAACGGTCCAGATCTCCCCTTACCTAAATTAAACTAACCGATAACCCCCAAACCCTAATCATCTTACCACCCTTCCCCGCCGTCATCTGTTCCTCTCCTCTCTCAAATGCTCTCGACCTAAACCTTAATCTCTACACGTCGTCACTCACCTACCGTCCTCTTATGGTGGTTCTTTACCACCTCAGGCCTCTAATGGCCTCCTGTTTGCTATGGCGTCTCCATTTTTGGATCCTTGAAGAGATCCTCAAGGGACCTAGGTGGTCTGTTTATACCTTGGATTTTCTTGCTAGTTTAAGCCTATTTAGCTTGATCTTGAGTAAGATCTTTCTCATTTTTCGTCTTGGATCCGTGGTTTCCTAAGTCTGTGCATGTGTCTGTTGCTTTTCCAAAAAGGGACCCTAATTTTTATCATTTGATCTTCTCAAATCTGTCTAGATCAGAGATGAATCGAGTCTATTCCACATGTTTTCACGAAAGTCTTATGGTTTTTAAATCAATTCTCTGTTTGTCCTAAAAACTAGGGTTTACTGAACTCACTCATTTAAAGACTTTCCGATTTTTGAGTGTTTAATCTTGGTTCTTAAGTGTTACTAACTGATTCGTGTTAATATTGTTTGGACCCTATTCGATTTATGCTAATGCCCTAATTTTTATATTTTTGCTTCGATTCTGAATCTTTCCGTGTTACTGGCTACATTGTTTAGTCTGTGTTTTGACTTTCATGATTTTCCTTAGCATCTTGTGACTTCTACCCTAGTTCATTTCTACTAGGGTTTCTGAGTCGATCTCTTGGCTCATTTATATGTGTTTATGAAGTTCTGTTCAACCTACTCATCTATTTGTGGAAAACAGATATTTTTCCCTCTCTTTAAATTAATATTATTTTGAATTTTGATTTACCGATTTGCTTGGTAGAAATTATGTGCTAATTCTTGATTTATTTCCTTGTTTACGACTCTAATTATTCTTATTACCTTATTGTCTGTAATGTTACTGATTCGTTACGATTACTTCCTTAATTAAACTTTTGTTTGTTTACCTCTTTACTTAGGTCTGATTTAATTTTCTTTCCTTAAGTGACTTATGCCCTTTAACCGTTGGGTATTTGTCCTTAATTGAAGGAAAACTATGCTAATTTCATGTGTGATTGATTGTG
Organism: Nicotiana glauca; assembly: GCA_026770625.1. NCBI lineage: Eukaryota > Viridiplantae > Streptophyta > Magnoliopsida > Solanales > Solanaceae > Nicotiana > Nicotiana glauca. The sequence goes on from MU718169.1 coordinate 51,293, forward strand.
TAATTTCCACGATTGCTGAATTATGATTTCTTTACCTTATTCTGCTCTGCTCCTAAACTACTATGTATACTCTACCTTACACTCAGTTTAACACGAACATTAGTTCATCAACTACTCTTGCACTCTAAAAAGTTCTTTGTTCTTTCTGCTACTTGTGATCTTCACCCATCTAGCCGGCTATAAGCCAAGGCTACAGCCGGCTAGAAATTACACAACACTTGTCTTACATCTTGTGTTCTCTTTCCCTAAACTGGTATGCCTCTAATTTAAATTTTAGAACCTAAACCCATGTGTTTATTTACTGCCTTACTTCATCAGTCTTGAGTTCATTCTTGCTTCTGTCTATTGCTTATCTAGCATGCCTAATACACCTTGTTCAATATGTGATTAACAAGTCTCCATTTAAATTGCCTATTTTCTATCTTGTTTAACATGTATAACACTGTCTTATCCCTTACGTAATTAGCTTGTCTTCCTGACTACTGTTTATCTAGCATGCCTAAACTTTGTTTTGTAAGTGTGTGATTAACATGTATACACTTGTTAATACTTGCCTAGCATGTCCATTTAAGTTCTTGCATGTTCTTCCTTACTCATACTAAGTTATCTAGTCTCTCCAGTGCAACTCTAGTTGTGTTGTTTATGTGCTCCACTATACACTAAGGTGTATTCTATGTGTCCCCAACTCCTCTATCCTGGTGTGGAATCTGTTTGCCAAAGTGATTCCTGAAGCTGTTTATTTTGTGACTTGTGTTCTGATTGCAAATTGTTTTCCATGTTTTTCTAACTGTTGTTTTATCATCAAAACTAGTACTGATTTTTAGAAAATCTTTTTCACTCCTAAGACCCTCTTCATACTGTTTACCAAAACTCCTCTTTCAAATCATGTCAAGGACTCTCACTTATTCTTAGGTCATTAAGTCATGCCCCTCTGGTATGTGTACTACTTAGAGGTCCCTAAGATCTCTCTGAACTTTGGCATATCAGGGACAGCTCTTCCACACTACACATAAATCAGTCCTTATTTGAGAAAGGTTTGGGTGTGAGTACTGCCCGGGATCCTTGAGGTCCTTAGGGAGCTCTAACACACCTAGACATGAAATTGGCTATGAACTTTGGGCATTTGAAACTACTGAAGGCCCGGTACACTAGCATTTGCTTTGGGCCTATTTCAGGCTCCCTATAGCTTAATTTCTATTCTATTTATGTAATTTCCATTCAATCATTGGTCTGTGATAATTAATTGTAAACAGATGATGGGGTGACTAGTGAAAAGGGAGGGTAGTTGTATATTGTGGGTAGAAACTGGATAGATAACATGCCTATAGGATTACTTTGGTTCAAATGTGTTTTGTTAGATAACATGCCTATAGGATTACTTTGGTTCAAATGTGTTTTGTTAGATAACATGCCTCTAAGATTTTGCTTTGGTCCAAATAAGTTCTGCCTGCTTTACTTCACATGATTAGACACCATGCATATAGGAAATAAAATAACTAAGGTTCAGTTCTCATTACGGTGTATATTCAAATCTGTCTCTTTAAAGATCATGCCTAAGATCTAAAATTGATTTTAATTAGAAATCATGCCTATAGGGTCTAAAATCAGTTTTAATTAGAAATCATGCCCATAGGTTCTGAATCCGTTTAATTAATACCCTACTCGTTTCCTTAATAGTCTTCAATGTTGTGTCACTAGAAAGCATGCCTATAGGATAAAGGACTTCAAAATGGCTTCCAAGAATTGCGGCTGCTATTGCACACCTAGACAAGCCTGTAGGAAGACTAAAATCCTGCAAACTACGCTTTGTTATTTGTGACTGTCCATATTCAACAGGTTTAAAATTAGTAGGCAAACTGATTACGTTTTTTTTGCACTTTGGTCTTAACTCAATACTGCATATTCTTTGCTCACCTAGATATCCTGTTCTAGAGTTCTTCAAATATCTGAAAACTATTCTTTGAGACGTGCACTTACTTGTTTTGTTCGTGGAGGTAAAACGCGAGCCATTAATTGTTCTAATCTTTGGTCCAGTCCTAATTGTTTTGGCTGTCGCCTAGACTTTTATCCTTTAAGTATCTTAGGATATTCTTGAACTACCTAAATTAGAGGTTTTAAATACCTCCAGGGCCAGAAGGAAGGGATAGGTAGTGCACGCATAGGATATATCTTAAGGTTGCTAGAACGCTTTAGGTTATGACCAAGGGGAGGGAATTGGGTAATAAAGGATATGATGACTGTGCGCTAATATCACGTGTAGCCCCTCATTGAGGAGTGATTACTGGGCATTACATGGGTATGATCCTTTAAGCTAATCAACTTAGGATTTCCCCTTCCCAATTCCCGTATGTGTTTAAATTCTATGAATTTCCTTTTCTTTACTTACACATGTATAAGCTATCCAAACCTTTTTTTTATCTTCACTATTTGAATTTCCTTGACCATATATGCATTTAAATGGGGAAAGCTGCTTTGTTTGCAAATGCTTGCTTATTTGTTATTTGGCTAATTCATATAGTTTAAGTTCGTCCTGACCCACCGCTGTGGACCGCGAGGGGTGCCTAACACCTTCCCCTCAATGTTATTTCGAGCCCTTACACTAATCTCTGGCAATGCAAACTAGTTACATGAGTTAACTACTCTAGGTGCCCTAACGCACCATAATAGCAACTCTTCAAAATACCCAATTCCCAAAAGGAAACGAGTTGTTCCCCCATGAATGTTGAAACCCGGACTGTGCGAGGAAAAGGGGGCACGACATCATGGCGACTCTACTGGGGATATTCTAGGCTCTTACCATAACGAACTTATTTATTTTTGAATTAGTCTTAAGCATGCTTTATCACGTGTAATCTCTCCCCCTTTATTTGGATTTAACAGATTATTTATGATTTCTTTTATTTCCTGAAACTGACTTGTCTCTTCGTTTTCTTTTTCCATAGGTGTCTTTCAATTATTTAAATACTGCATTTATCATTTTTTTACGTGCAAATACTTGACAACATGCTGTTTTTTATTGCATAAATCATACTCCACATCATATTCCACTCGTGCGCATCAAATCTTATAGCAATGCTTGATGAGTGATTGCTCTCTTCCAATTTATTACCCTTAAATTCGGAAAGGCTTATTTGCGGTAAAACTAGTCGATCAGCGGTGCAGTCAATGGTTTGGTGCCTTTCCCCCTCAAGTTGTCCACTTGAGGGTACCGGTCTAGACCCCCATAGTAACCTTACTCTTATCATAATTGTGCAAGCATCATGGTCAAACCTAGTCGGATTAATATGCCGTCCACATAATAGTCCTTTAAGATGAGCCTTATCCAAAAGTCCACCGGGGTTTCCACGATCCCGACGGACATAATCATGTTCTGTGCATTAATTTGGTGAACTAAATACCAATATGCTAATCATGAATGTACAAATAGTCGAGTCTGGTAGGGGAAGGGAGAAAGGCCTAACCTTTTTGTTTTGCAAAACATGAGGCATGAGGTCCCAGTTTCGGCGTGGTCAGCAACATTCCACCATTGCTATTAGATTGGTGAGAGGACCTATCCTCAAGTGAAAAGAAACACGTAAGGAAGCACTTAGGCAATTCACCTTTTCTACTGGACATTCAGCTAAACAATAGGTTGATCGAGTCTTCCACTTTGTTCTAGGACAGTGATAGGGCCGTGTTCCATTTCGACGATATGGAAATGACACCATTCCTAGAAGAAATTAGAGGACTTGCAGGACTGACTTGGGATAGCCCTGGGTTGTTGGTACCAGAGAACCGTATTGGTAAAGGGTTCTTAAGATGATGGGGTTGAAGAAAAAAGCTGACTTGGAATGCTTGAAGAAATCATGCATACCCATCGAATACATGTATGAGAGATATGGCCATAGCAAATCCTACCGTACCTTCCATGACAAGCTTTCTATCACTTTTCTGGGACACATCCACCGCAGCGTGTTCATGTTCATTATGTGCTTATTGGGCCTGATAGTGTTCCCGATGAAAAGGGAAAGAATCCATAGACATTATAGTACCCATGATCATAGCAGACACTACAGGGCTCTGGAGCGCTGTCAAAAAAGGGATCAAGCATTTTGAGGGTTGTAACATGTTACTGCAGTTGTGGTTATTAGAACATCTTCAAAGGGGCCTGTACCACCAAGAACTTCAACGAAGGGCTTGGAACGACCATATTGCCTTCCATCACCCCAAGCGGATGACTTACATTCCGGACAGGTTTGCTCAGCCGGAAAGTGCCAAAGAGTGGGTAGAGTTCTTCAACAATCTGACCGAGGAACAAGTGCAGTGGATGTTTGAATGGTTCCCAACAGACGAATTCATCATCAGATCCAGGGATGTTCCACACTTGTTGCTGATTGGGTTGAGAGGTACCCTTATGTCCCTATTCGAGTTATGAGGCAAGCAGGCACGAAGCAGGTTGTACCAAGGGTTGCCAAGATAAGTCATTTCAGAGTGGACTTTCAGGACGATGATGTCCCTTACAAAGGCTAGGCTGAACACATGTTGCACTGCAAGATCATTGTGGAAAAGAACACCATTGAGCTAGATATGTATCATGCGGGGTGTGAACCTTTCTGCCCAGCATGGTTAGAAGACAATCTAAAGGGAGTGGTGAGGCCAGGAGCTAGTCGAGGGAATAGGATCATAGACAAAGAAGTTGAGGCTCAAGTCAAATATAACAGACTATGCAAGAGGGTCCACGACTCTGAGAATGAGCACCGGGAAATACACGAGACAAATATGAGGTTGATCGACACATGGAAAGAAATGGTTGTCACTTCCAACAGAAGGTTGGAGTATTTGGAGAGAGGATTAGTGGAGCTGGAGGGTAAAATCACAAAAAGGGTTGAGGATTGCCAGAATGCTGAAGGAAGCGAAGGAGGACATTTGGCTAGAGCCTACCTACTGCTGGGTCTGTGCGAACTGGGAAACCTATGATGGATTCAGGAAGATCGAATCTGGAGAAGGTCCTTCTGGGACCAAATAGGCTAGATTTATTTGCTTTCCTAAAATATAATAAGGCCAAGTGGCAATAGTGATTGACTTTTCTATTATCTTAGTGTCATTTTGGGATTCGTCTATTTTTCATATTATGAAATGAGGCATTCACTAGCGTCTAAAGTTCTCCAAATATATTTATCCCTGGGCCCACCTCGGGCACATCGAGGCTCCTAAATTAGGACACGAATTTACATTCTCGCAATATGTGTTTAAATACTGCAAATATTTCAGAACCCTTACTGACTTGTTTGCCTTTTTGTTTTCCTTTTATTCTTTATTCCCATCCCCTAAGGTTGGTTCGCTCATAATGGCATCATCAGCGTATCATACTAGATCTAGAGGCCCTCCACCTCCTCCTCCTCCAAGTAATACAAAGAGAAAAGGGAAGGCTAAAATGGATGACTTAAGTTGTATTCGAAAGGAAAATGCAGAAACTTCAGATGGTCGGAGTACTTCGGCAACGAATGATTTAGTTTTAAGGTTAGAACAAAAGATACTAGAGCTACAGGGAAAACTTGAGCAGGTCCGCAACTTAGCAAACTTATCCCTCACTTTCAATGTTCCCGACATTAATCAACAAAACCCAAAGAACCTAGCACCTCCTCAGAAAACACTAAACCAACATCCACAAAACCCTTCTGCACCTAATCAATATGCAACCCCACCTCAAAATCTCAATCCTTACCGGTATCAACTCTGCCACAACACCACCATCAACATTGTAACCACCAACCACCACTTACCACACTCCCCAGAACATACCATAACCCATTCTCGATCCTCAAAACTCAACCAATGACCATCACTACACCCAAGTTCCTAGCACTCATCCAAACAACCCTATATATGTGGAGACCGTACCTCACTCTACTCAACCAACTTCCTATACACCAAAATCAGCTGAGAAGGACCTGCTCATAAAGAACATGGCTGAAGAACTCAAGAAATTGACAAGTATGGTACAGGGTGTCGAAGGCGAAAAAGGGATAGAAAGTTTAAACTATGAATACTTATGCATATAGCCATATGTACAACTAACTGCCAGAGGGGTACAAACCTCCTAAGTACGAGATGTTTGATGGTACTGGTGATCCCAGGTTCATCTGAAGACCTATTGTGACAAGCTATTTGGGGTCGGAAAAGATGAAAAGATCTGGATGAAACTCTTCATGAGGAGTCTTACTGGAGATGCTTTGTCCTAGTACATCAGCCAGGACCCAAGAAATGGTCTAACTGGGTGAGTATGGCATTAGATTTCATGGACCAATTCAGGTTCAACATAGAAAATGCACCATATGTTTTCTGCATCCCAAATCTTAAAAAGAAACCCACCGAGACTTTTCGCGACTATGCTACTCATTGGAGGTCGGAAGCGGCCAAGGTCAGACCATCTTTGGACGAAGAACAAATGAACAAGTTCTTCGTCAGAGCATAAGATCCATAGTATTATGAAAGATTGATGGTTATTTAAAACCATAAATTCTTCGATATCATAAAACTTGGGGAAAGAATCGAGGAAGGCATCAAAAGCGGGATGGTAATGAATTTTGAGGCATTGCAGGCCACAAATAAGGCATTGCAATCAGGCGGCATATCAAAGAAGAAAGACATTGGGGAAGTAATGGTGGCTCAAGGCCCGAAATCTCCACTAACCTATCAAACACCTCTACCCACATATCGAACACCTCCACCCAAATACCAAGAACCACCACCTACATATCAACCATCATCTCCTAGATATTCCCAACCAGCCTCTGTCTATCATAGCTATAATTCCCATCAATCTCATTTCCAATCACCTCCAACTCGCCAAAATTATCCAAGACCACGACCTAGTTTTGACCGCATGCTGAACCAATCAACTAGCTGTATGAAGTGTTGAAAGCTGCATGTTACGTCACTCCTGTTCCCGCTGTGGCATTAGAGAATCCATCCCAATGGGTCAATCCTAACAAAACTTGTGCGTACCATTCCGATATGAAGGGGCATATCACTAATGAGTGCCGAAATTTGAAAGATAATATCCAGACACTAATTGACAACAAGGTCATACATGCAAAGGAATCCGCACCCAATGTTCGCTACTACCCTCTACCTAATCGTAGAGGTAGTGGGATACATGGTATAGAGACGAATGAAGAATGGGATCTTGAGGTGTCGATTGGGCTTATTCGGGAAGGCGATGACTTTAAACCCTCAGTCACACTTACTCCTATTGTAGTAGAGACTCAATCACAATCGAGGTTGAGGTAGCCACATCAGTTCCAATTGAGATAGAGGTAGCTCCACCCGCAGCCACTCCTATTCCTTTTGAAGTTGAAGTGGTCACACCTTTTACAGTGATAGTATCAACCACACCTCCTTTCAATTCAAAAACAATACCTTGGGATTACGTAACCAAAGCTCGATGAAAAGGAAAGGCAAATGTAGAGGAATCCGATGCTGCACAAGGAATGACTAGGACCGAAAGAGTCTATACACTTGAACACTTGGGAGGACCAAGTAAGGATGCCACCGCCAAGTAGCCTGTCATCGAAATAGTGACAGATGACCTTTGGAGGAAAGTACAGGCAAGGGAGTATTCCATCATCAATCATTTGAACAAAACACCAGCTCAGATATCCATCCTATCACTGTTTCAAAATTCAGAGGTGCACAAAAACACTTTAATGAAGGTGTTGAGTGAAGCGTATGTACCCAACAATATCACCGGCGGAGAGATAGCCAACATGGTAGGGCAGGTACTAGAAATTCATAAAATAATCTTCCATGAGGATGAGCAACTGCCTGAAGGACTGAACCACAACCGAGCGTTGCATATAACAGTGAAATTTGATGATAAATTCATTGCTAGGGTATTGATTGATGGGGTTTCGAGCCTTAATATTTGTTCGTTAGATACTCTGGAAAGGTTGGACAAAGGTTTTTATGAAATACGGGCAGGAAGCATGAATGTGAAAGCTTTCGATGGGTCTCAAAGGGCCACGATTTGGGAAAATAAACCTTTGCTTGCAAATGGGGCCAACTTGGTTCGACATCGAGTTTCAGGTATTCGACATACCAGCCTCGTACACTCTTTTGTTAGGCCGACCATTGATACATGTTGCTGGGGCGGTGGCTTCCACACTACATCAAGCCATGAAATTTGGATGGAACCGCCAGAAGGTGATCATTCACGGAGACAGAAGTAACCCTATTTACATAAGCCAAACCATCTCGGTTATCAAAAACAGAAGAAGGCTAGGAGGGGAAACCTATCATCACATTGAACATATCAATGACATTGAGAAAGACAAATGGTGGAGTAGCAAAATAGAAAGCATACTGGCATGGTTTGGGTATGAACGCGGCAAAATGCTTAGGAAGAATCTCCAGGTTATTACTAAATCGATACGGCTGAAGGGTCACGGTACTACCTTTGGGCCAGGATATCATTACACATGGCAAGAATATAATGATTGCTCGCTTCTATGATGCGGACCGTATTACCCTCTCGAGCAACCAATGCCTCATCTGGATCAAGCTTTTCACCAAGCTGATATAATATAGGGAACTACAGAAGAAGAAGCATTAGTTGGGCTGAGGAATCTATACTTGGAGGATGAAGACATGGACTGCAGTGCGATAATTGAGGAGGAGGAGGAAGAAGGCCTCATTATTCAGACTATGGAGAAGGGAGTTATTCTCAGGAAGTGAACCGCCACACCATCCCGGGCCCGTCGAGTCCCTGGGTAGCTTAGCAGGTTTTATTTTTATAGCCATTCTAGGCATTTAAGATTTTCAGTAATTTTGTTTTAAAGACTTACTTGTATGCTCCATTCATCGAGCCGTACTTGTCTAGATGTTTTTCAAGTTTTAATCAAATGCATTGCTCTTTAATATTTATTATTATCTTCCAAACAATTTTCTTTCTACATTGTTATTATTACTTTTCCTGATGAACCGGTGACTGTTACATGTATTGAGGCCACGCAATATGAGGGTAGTGATTCAGATGAAGAAGATCAAATACTCGAGAAGGTCGTTATGGAGGTTGTAAACTTTGAGAATAAGCCTAAGTCCAACTTGGACAAATTGAAGCAGTAAATTTGGGGGACGCTGAGACCGTCAAAGATACTCGCATCAACATTCATTTATCTCCAACAGAGAAAGAGGAATACATTCATTTCTTAAGAAAGTATGAGGACATTTTTGCATGGTCATATGATGACATGACCGGTTTGAGCACGTCCATAGTGGCTCACAAGTTACATACCGATCCAATGTGTCAGCCAGTGAAGCAGAAACTTAGAAAATTCAAACCAGATATGAGCCTGAAAATCAAGGAGGAGGTTACTAAACATATCAAAGCCAAAGTTCTCAGGGTGGTTGAGTACCTAACCTGGTTAGCCAACATTGTGCCAGTACCGAAGAAAGATGGGAAAGTCAGAGTATGTGTTGACTATCAAGATTTAAATAGAGCAAGTCCCAAGGATGACTTCCCACTGCCGAATATACACATCCTGATCGACAATTGCGCCATGAATTCCATTCCATTGTAGATTGTTTCGCGGGTTATCACCAGATCTAGATGGATGAAGAAGACATAGAGAAAACAACTTTTATTACACCATAATGGGTATACTACTACAAGATGATGTTGTTTGGTCGATAGAATGATGGGGATACCTACATGAGAGCCATGACAACCATCTTCCATCATCTGATACGCAAAGAAATAGAGGTGTATGTGGACGACGTCATTATCAAATCCAAGAGGGGCGCATATCACATAACAAACTTGAGAAAGTTCTTTGAAAGGTTAAGGAGGTACAACTTAAAGCTAAACCCCATAATGTGTGCATTCGGGGTTCCCAAAAGAAAATTATTGAGATTCATTGTCAGTCGTCGAGGGATCGATCTAGATCCGTCTAAAGTTAAGGCTATTCAGGAGTTACCGCCGCCTCGGAGCAAAAAGGACGTGATGAGCTTCCTTGGGCATCTCAACTATATCAATCACTTCATAACACAGTCCATAGTCATATGTCAACCCATCTTCAAAATTCTGAGGAAAGATGCTGAGACAAGCTGGACCGAGGATTGTCAGAAAGCTTTTGACAAAATCAAGGAGTACCTGTCCACACCAGCGATCTCGGTCCCGCCAGAGCCGGTACGGCCTTTGCTACTCTATCTATTTGTATTAGATGGAGCCTTCGGATGAGTTCTAGGACAACATGACGAGACAGAGAGAAAGGAGCAAGCCATATACTACTTGAGTAAGAAGTTCACACATTTACGAAGCATGATACTCTCTGTTGGAATGCACTTTGAGTGAGTTTGATGTCGTCTACGTAACTCAAAAGGCGGTCAAAGGACAAGCACTGGCAAATCATCTTGCTGAGAATCCAGTGGAAGGAGAATAAGAACCCTTGTAAATGTATTTTTTTGATGAAGAGGTGTCATTCGTAGGAGAGGACATTACCGAAGCATACGACGGTTGGAGGATGTTCTTTGATGGAACTACAAATTTCAAAAGGATTAGGCATTGGAGCTATTTTGGTATCTAAAATAGGTCAACATTATCCGATATCTACTAAAATTAGATTTTCCTGCACCAACAACATGGCAGAGTATGAAGCTTGCATGCCAGGACTCAACATGGAAATCGACATGAATATTCAGGAATTGCTGGTAATCGGTGATTCAGATTTGCTTGTGTGGGCCCCGTGAAAATTTTTGCTCAAAACCCGAGGTCTCATAGTGCCAAGTTAGGAATATGTGTTAGAAATTCGTAAAATTCTTCGCGAAGAGCTCGCTCGCCGCGGTTCGGAACCTTTTGGATTAAGCTATGCATTAAAAAGTCAAGAAATTATGTTTTCCAGAAAAAGTGCAATTTTGCGGTCGATAATACGGTCGCATATCAGGTATGCAGACTGTATTTCTGCCATAGAGTGAGTTAGTGTATTTTCCAAATTTGAAGTTGACTATGCGGTCAATTATGCGATCGCATAACCAAAATGCAAACCGCATAGTCGTCGCATAATTTCTTTGGGATTTTGAAGGGCACTTCTGTGGTGCATTTTGTGACCACAGAATGTGAATGCAAACCACATTTCTACTGCAAACCCAGTCAGTGTGTTCAATTTTTGGGACCATTTTTGCTGTCCATTTTGCGGACCACATGTCCATTATGAGATCGCAAATGCGATCGCAGATCTTTTCTAGGGCTCCAAATTTCTAATTTTCTTACCCGACCCCATGTCTATATATTACACACTACCTTCGTTTTAGGCATGTTTTCTGATGCCTTTATAGAGAGAGAGAGAGAGGGTCCTAGAGGGAGAAGGTTTTCTTCTTCAACATTTCTCCAAAAATCTTGCTTAGACCTTGAAGACTTGTCAAGAAAGGCACCTAGGTCTTCTTCCTAAGAGGTAAGGTTCCGTAACCCAAGCTCTTAATTACTAGATATAACTAAGATAGACCACTAGAAGGATAATCCATGGGGATGGGAGTGGATTTCTTGCATGCATAAGTTCTTAACGTATTTTGTGAGGCCTTGAGCTAAGCATGGGATGAGGGATGATAGAATCTTTTACAAAATGGTTTTTAAAAGCATAATGCACACTTAGTGTTTGAGAATATGCTCAAGTGAGCTAAAACTATGATCACCTCTCTACTTTGTGGTTTAATTTGTCATGTTCCCAAAAGATTGACGTTGCTAAGAGTCTCGGAGTATAGTAGGACTTAAGGAAAGATCAATCGAGGTATGTAGGCTAAACCCTCTCTCGGAAGTGAATTCCATAATGTTTTGCATGTTTAAGTGTGGTTTGTCTACCAAAATGGTATATCCTTGAGTCACATTTTAAATGAAGGATAGTATACTAATTGGGTAAGAAGAATTCAATCTGTTAAATGCTCCTAGTTGCTCTTATATGTACTAAATACCTTGATTGAATGTGCCTATTTGTTGATAAACTGTAACGATGTTTGGAAATGAATCGAATAAGGAAATGTGAAACAAATTTTGAAATAAGTCTCAACTCTTATGAACTAACTTCCAAAAGTAGAATAGCTAAAGGCCTTGTACCTGAACTATGCCCATAAATGGTTGTTTTATATAATGCTTTGCCTTATAGATATATTCAAAGTAATGCTAACCCTTACACATTCCGATGTTGAAATTATACATTTGTCATGATGGAAAAAAAGGGTAATTCAAGGATAATTGCGTGATTATAACTTCAATGTGTATTTCAATTTTTGGTTGGCATGTTCTTCTTTAGGAAGAATCCCTTATGTTTGATGATTCTATTTCTATTGAATTCGAAAATATATGATTCTCGGAATATTTGGTATATTGATATTGGTTGGTGATCCATGGAAATAAAGGAATGAAAATATGGAAAATCAAATGCAGCCTTCGTGCCATGAAAAAGATGAACCTTGTGAAAGGCCCAAAGAGCCAAAGAAATAGTGTTATCGAGGGAGATTGAGGACACTTATAAAAACATAAAATGTGAGAGGTATTGAGGTAAGCATGGTTGTGTCAATGATATATTCGTATACATGTAATTATGTTACAATTGTGTACAAATCTCAAATCAAATTAAAAATGTTTTTGGGAGTATCATTAGCAAACCGAGGAAGGGTGGGTCATAAGGCTCACACCTGAAACTACACATGCCGGTGTACGGGTGGATTGTGGTTATTCCCCTTAATTGAGATGAATTTGGTAACATTTGTAAATTTATAATGCCAACCCACACGACATATGTGGGAAGGCAGCTTAGCCGATTGGGCCCTGATCGGACGCCATGCCGCACACATGGTGGTATTGTGCTGGGAATCATAAAACTGGAAATTTGTTGTTGTGGTACATGTCTCTAAGGGGACAACTTAGCCAATTGGGTCATGATCGGACTCCGTGCTAAAAAAGACGGTGGTATAAATCATATTGGTGCTAGTGATCTCCCAACCATAAATTATATATATTATTTTCGTAAACTAGAAGATTTACATGTTTCAAGTTGGATGCTAGTATATTGTTGATTTGACTTGATGTTTTGTGTTTTCTTTGCTGGTATGGTTATTCTATTCTGAAAGTGGATTTTTAGCCTTACATACTAGTGCTATTCGACGGCACTAATGTCCCTTTTGCCGGAGGCTCTGTATTGTTTTATGATACATGTGGTTCCTCAGCAAGCGGCATCGGCCAGTGATAGCAGTATTTTCTTCCCAGTAGATTTGGTGAGCCCTACTCTATCCCGGGGTCATGTCATGTGTCTTTTATTCATTTCTTATCATCTTTTGAGGTATATCCAGAGCCTTGTTGCTTGTATTTCCCTATTTCTCTTCTATTGTACTTAGAGGCTCCGTATACTATTTGTGGGTGGTGGTTAATGTTGGGGATCCGGACTAGAAAAGTTTGTACTTGTTAAACATGTTTTCATTAAGCTTGTAAACTTGTAATATTTTGTAAACTATGAATGAAGGCATTAACAGAAATGAAATGAAAGTTGCTAATGAAAGATTGTTTAGTGTTTTTATTAAAAGGGATAACATTCCCTCGTTATTCATGAACTAGGTTGGGTAGAATGAAATCTAAGAGGCTTGCTCAGTCGGGTTTACTCGGTTGAGCCTCGGTCACGCTCCTCGGATTTTGAGGCGTGACATTGTGCACCAAGTATAAGGAGAGTGGGCCACCAAGAATTCCAAGATATTGCCATATTTGCACCATGTACAGGAATTGAGAAAGAGGTTCACGAAAATAGATTTTCACCATGTACCTAGAATGCAGAATGAGTTTGCCGATGCATTGGCTACTTTGTCATCTATGATACAGCATCCGGACAAGAATTTCATCGATCCTATCCCAGTGAGAATTCATAATCAACCGGCATATTGTGCCCATGTCGAAGAAGAAACATATGGGAAGCCTTGGTTCTATGACATCAATGATTATTTGGCGAAAGGAGAATATCCGGAGTACGCAAACCACATTAAAAAATGCACGCTCCAAAGGTTGTCCAATCACTTCTTCCACAGCGGAGGAAACTTGTATAGAAGAACTCCTGATTTGGGATTACTAAGATGTGTCGATGGAAAAGAAGCTTCAAAACTACTTGAGGATATACATGATGGGACCTGCGGCCCGCATATGAATGGTTTTGTCTTGGCCAAGAAGATACTCAGGGCCGGTTACTTTTCGATAACTATGGAGACAGACTGCGTCCAGTATGTCCGCAAATGTTATCAATGTCAAGTGCATGCCGATATGATAAAAGTGCCGCCAAATGAGCTCAATACAACAAGCTCACCTTGGCCATTCGCCGCCTGGGGAAGAGATGTCATCGGTCCTATCGAGCCTACCGATTAAAACGGGCACAAGTTTATTCTAGTAGCCATTTAGTGCTTCACAAAATGGGTAGAGGCTGCATCTTACAAAGCCACGACCAAGAAAGTCGTCACAGATTTTGTCAAAAGATCATATTGTTTGCCGATTCAGATTTCCCGAGTCCATTGTTACTGGTAATGCTACCAATCCCAACAGTGATTTGATGAAGCCATGTGTGAAACAATCAAAATCAAGCACAAGAATTCCAAAACCTATATACCTCAGATGAATGGAGCCATAGAAGCCTCCAATAAAAACATCAAGAAGATACTAAGGAAGATGGTAGAAAACCACAAACAATGGCACGAGAAGCTACCCTTCGCTTTGTTGGGATACCGCACCAAAGTTCGCACATCAACTAGGGAAACTCCCTACATACTGGTTTATGGTACCGAAGATGTTATCCCAACCGAGGTGGAAATTCCTTTTTAAGAATTATACAGGAAGCTGAACTCAGCGATGCAGAATGGGTAAGAAGACGCTATGAACAATTGGCCCTTATCGATGGAAAATGGATGAACGTAGTGTGTCAGGTCAACTTTATCAGAATAGAATGTCTAGAGCTTTAAACAAATGGGTCAAACCAAGACAATTTGCACCAAGACAGCTGGTGCTGAAGAAGATCTTCCCACATCAAGATGAAGCCAAAGGGAAATTCTCTCCCAACTGGCAAGGTCCTTACATGGTTCATAGGATGATGACAGGAGGAGCACTCATACTTGCAGAAATGGACAGAGAAATTTGGCCAAAACCAATCAATTCAGACGCAGTCAAAAGATATTATGCTTAGTTGTTTACATTTCTCATCTGATGTAATTGAACTACGCTTGACCTGATTCCTGTTTAAGAGGGGATATGTACGCAGCCTTATCAGTTCAGTCATATCATAATAAAATTTCCATTTCTCCCAAGATGAGAAACTGGGGCAGAATTTTGAGGAGGGCCCTCAAAATTCCTGAGCAAGTCCAGCCGACACCAACATATGTCAGACGGTCAGAAATCAGTTAATAAACTGGGGCAGAATTTTGAGAAGGATTCTCAAAATTCAGAAGGAAGTTCAACAAGGCTCGTTACCCGCAAATGGCCGAAGGATCATCTACCAAACTGGGGCAGAATTTTGAGGAGGACCCTCAAAATTATAATATAAGAAGTTGCAGTGTCTCTGAAATGTGTTACAGTCACTAGTTCATAAAAAATTACTTGATATTTCAATATGTTTTAAATAACGCTATTTTTTACCAATGATTCCATATCTTCGAAAACTCTATTTTTCAATTAGTCAGGTGTTACCCAGGGAAACTGAACGAGGCCTCCATAACGGAGCATAGCAAGGCTAGCAGACAAAGGCACGAACCAACCTCCCCTTACGAAACTTACAATTTTTCTTTGAGCGCAGGCACATCTGACATAGCGATACCATTCGCAAACAAATGTACACGAAGCAAAATCACTATGAAATGGGCCTCTAACCACAGAACGCATCCCCGGCTAAGAAACATTCTACTCTTTTTTTCTATCTGCTCTTTGCATGAGGCTAATCCTTGCCTCCATATTTGCATGAAGCTAATCCCTGCCTCTATATTTGTATGAGGCTAATCCCTGGCTCCATATTTGCATGAGGCTAATCCCTGCCTATATATCTGCATGAGGCTAATCCCTGCCTCCACATCCCTATGAGGCTAATCCCTGCCTCTATATTTGGATGAGGCTAATCCTTTCCTCCATATTTATGTGAGGCTAATCCCTGCCTCCATGTTTGCATGAGGCTAATCCTTGCCGCCATATCTGCATGAGGCTAATCCCTGTCTCCATATCTGCAAGAGACTAATCACTGCCTCTACATCTGCATGAGGCTAATCCCTGCCTCCATATTTGCACGGGGCTAATCCTTGCCTCCATCTTTGAATGAGGCTAATCCTTGCCTCCATATTTGCATGAGGCTAATCCCTGCCTCTATATTTACATGAGGGTAATCCCTACCTCTATATCTGCATGAGGCTAATCCCTGCCTCTATATCTGCATGAGGCTAATCCCTGCCTCCATATCTACATGAGGCTAATCCCTGCCTCCATATCTGCATGAGGCTAATCCCTGCCTCCATATTTGCATGAGGCTAATCCCTGCCTCCATATCTGTACGAGGCTAATCCCTACCACCACATTTGCATGAGGCTAATCCCTATCCCTCTTTACATAAATATTGCTCTATTCCGGTACTATCTATATGTTTTTTGATCGGGCTAAGCTCTGGCCTTCATTTCACAAGACTAAGCCTTGTCTTGTTAACATCGTATTATTGCACCTCATGGGCTAAAATATTGCCAATCTATCCAAAGGCGTCATAGTCTAAAGGCATCATCCTCATATCCGAAAGACACCATGCCATGGCCTGAGGATCTATCAAATTTGCATATCATTATTCAAAGGCATCATGGTTCGGAGGCATCATCTTCATGGCTCGAGAACATCATTTCATGGCCTGCAAATCCCTCACGGAAAAATTCATGGTCCGAGGACATCATCCTTAACTGTCCAAAGACAACTTTCATTGTCCCAAAGGGAATCTGCATCATGTTTAAATTTTCGCACAAATACATGTTTGTAGCATCTCTTTATCTGCAGGTGACCAGTAAGCAACCGCTATCCTAGTAGGATCAACCTCGCTCCAGTTCCTTCAAAGATCTCGAGACTTAACCATTCACCATAATCATTCTTCCACCTACCCCGAAATCTCGTATCCGTTCTTGTAATGACGTCATCGGTATATTTCGCCAATGGATCCAAAACTACACAGGCCTGATTCCTGTAAAACCAGGGATATGTAGGCGGCTCAAAAACCAAAGTCCGGCCTCTATCTTTCAAAACATCCCATCTGGTCAAAATTGGCCACCATTTCTTTACCCGGAAACTCTTTCATCCTTCCCGGGTAAAGAGGGTCAACTGTTGATACCCAATTTTTCCCATAATATTTTCAAAACTATGTCTTGGCATCAATTAGTATTTTTCATATAATTTCAGCAATTTAAAATATTTTAATTAATTTATCCCAGCATTTATTTTATAGAAACAATCACCGATTGCATCACAAATAGTTTTATAGTAATTTTTGTGGCTTAATTTTATCATTTTACATTTGTACTAAGTTTCAATTATTGCACAAATAGCCACATTTGTAATTTTATGATGCAATTGCAATTACTTTGCAATTATCGCCTATGCATTCATTATTATATTATTTTGCCAGAAAATAACCTTTTACATTTTTAAAATATTAAGTTATTATTTTAAAATACTTCCAGGCATGAAAATTATTTTTTACAACCTATTAGTTATTTTTTAAAATTGTTTTATCAATTAAATGGGTATCTAACAAATGGCCCTCTTATTTTTGGATTTAGGCTAATTACCTAGCCCAATTTCAATCTCAATTCCATTAAACCAGGCCCAAAATCTACACAGCCCAAACGCCTTATCTACCGGACCCACTTTTTGTTAGATCCTGGCCGGTGATCATTTTGATCAACGGTACAAATCTCCCCTTACCTAAACTAAACTAACCTATACCCCCCAAACCCTAACCATTTTACCACCTTTCCTCGCAGTCAACTGTTCCTCTCCTCTCTCAAATGCCCTCGACCTAAACCCTAATCTCTACATGTCGTCACTCACCTACCGCCCTCCTATGGTGGTTCTTCACCACCTCAGGCCTCTAATGGCCTCTTGTTTGCTATGGCGTCTCCATTTTTGGATCCTTAAATAGATCCTAAAGGGACCTAGGTAGTCTGTTTACACTTTGGGTTTTCCTGCTGGTTTCAAGCTATTTAGCTTGATCTGGAGTAAGATATTTCTTATTTTGCGTCTTGGATCCGTCGTTTCCTTAGTCTATGCTTGTCTCTGTTGCTTTTCCAAAAAGGGACCCTAATTTTTATCCTTTGATCTTCTCAGATCTATCCAGATCAGAGATAAATCGAGTCTATTCCACATGTTTTCACGAAAGTCTTATGGTTTTTAAATCTATTCTCCATTTTTGCTAAAAACTATGGTTTACTGAACTCACTCTTTTAAAGACTTTCTGATTTTTAAGTGTTTAATCGTGGTTCTTAAGTGTTACTAATTGATTCATGTTAATATTGTTTGGACCTTAGTTGATTTATGCTAAAACCCTAATTTCTCATCTTTTTGCTTCGATTCTGAATCTTTCCATGTTACTGGCTACATTGTTTGGTCTGTGTTTTGACTTTTATGATTTTCCTTATCATCTTGTGACTTCTACCCTAGTTTATCTCTACTAGGGTTTCCGAGTCGATATCTTGGCTCATTTATATGTGTTTATGAAGTTTTGTTCAGCCTACTCATCTATTTGTGGAAAAATGATATTTTTCCCTCTATTTAAATTAGTATTATTTTGAATTTTGATTTACTGATTTGCTTGGTTGAAATTATATGTTGATTCTTGATTTATTCCCTTGTTTACGACTCTAATTATTCTTATTACCTTATTGTCTATAATTTTACTGATTCGTCAGGACTACTTCAGTAATTAAACTTCTGTTTGTTTATCTCTTTACTTAGGTCTGATTTGACTTTCTTTCCTCAAGTGACTCATGCCCTTTAACCGTTGGGTATTTGTCCTAAATTGAAGGAAGACTATGCTAATTTCATGTGTGGTTGATTGTGTAATTTCCCTGATTGCTGAATTATGATTGATTTACCTTATTTTGCTCCTCTCCTAAATTGCTATATATACTCTCCCTTACTCTCAGTTGAACATAGACATTAGTTCATCAACTACACTTACACTCTAAAAAGTTCTCTATTCTTCCTGCTACTTGTAATATTCACCAGTCTAGCCGGCTGTAAGCCAAGACTAGAAATTGCACAACACTTGTCTTACATCTTATGTTCTCTTTCCCTAAACTGGTATGCTTCTAATTTATATTTCAGAACCTACACTTATGTGTTTATTTACTGCCTTAGTTCATCAATCTTGAGTGCATTCTTGCTTCTGTCTACTGCTTATCTAGTATGCCTAATACACCTTGTTCAATATGTGATTAACAAGTCTCCATTTAACTAGCCTATTTACTATCTTGTTTAACATGTCTAACACTGTCTTATCCCTTATGTGATTATCATGTCTGCCCGACTATTGTTTATCTAGCATGCCTAAACTTTATTTTGTAAGTGTGTGATTAGCATGTATACACTTGTTAATACTTGCCTAGCATGTCCATTTAAGTTTTTGCCTGTTCTGCCTTACTCCTGCTAAGTTATATAGTCTCTCCAGTGCAACTCTAGTTGTGTTGTTTATGTGCTCCACTATACACTAAGGTGTATTCTATGTGTCCCCAACCCCTCTTTCCAGGTGTAGAATCTGTTTGCTAAAGTGTTTTTTGAAACTGTTTGTTCTGTGACTTGTGTTCTGATTGTAAATTGTTTTCCATGTTTTTCTAACTACTATTTTGTCATCAAATCTAGTACTGATTTTAAGAAAATCTTTTTCACTCCAAGACACTCTTCATACTGTTTAACAAAACTCTTTCAAATCATGTCAAGCACTCTCACTTATTCTTAGGTTATTAAGTCTTGCCCCTCTGGTATGTGTACTACTTAGAGGTCCCTAAGATCTCTCTGAACTTTGGCATATCAGGGCTGGCTCTTCCACACTGCACATAAATCAGTGCTTATTTGAGAAAGGTCTTGGTGTGAGCATTGCCCGGGATGCTTGAGGTCCTTAGGGAACTCTAACACACCTACACGAAATTGGCTATGAACTTTGGGCATTTGAGACTACTGAAGGCCTGGTACACCAGGATTTACTTTGGGCCTATTTCAGGCTCCCTATAGCTTAATTTCTATTCTATTTATTAATTTCCATTTAATCATTGGTCTGTAATAATTAATTGTAAACAGATAATGGGATGACTAGTGAAAAGGGAGGGTAGTTATATACTGTGGGTAGAAACTGGGTAGATAACATGCCTATAGGATTACTTTGGTTCAAATGTGTTTAGTTAGATAACATGCCTATAGGATTACTTTGGTTCAAATGTGTTTTGTTAGATAACATGCCGGTTTTGCTTTGGTCCAATTAAGTTCAGCCTGCTTTACTTCACATGATTTGACACCATGCCTTCAGAAAATAAAATAACTAAGGTTCAGTTCTCAACACAGTATATATTCAAATCTGTCTCTTTAGAGATCATGCCTATAGGATCTAAAATCGATTTTAATTAGAAATCATGCCTATAGGATCTAAAATCAGTTTTAATTAGAAATCATGCTTATAGGTTATGAATCTGTTTAATTAATTATCCTACTCGTTTCCTTAATAGTCTTCAACGCTGTGTCACTAGAAAGCATGCCTATAGGATAAAGGACTTTAAAATGGCTTCCCAGATTCCCGCATGCTATTACATGCCTAGGCAAGCCCGTAGGGCGACTAAAATACTGCAAACTACACTTTGTTATTTGTGGCTGCCCATATTCAACAGGTGTAAAATCAGCAGGCAAGGTGATTATGTTTCTTTTTGCACTTTGGTCTTAACTCAATATTGCATATTCTCTGCTCACCTAGATATCCGGTTCTAGAGTTCTTCGAATATCTGAAAACTCTTGTTTGAGACGTGCACTTACTTGTTCTGTTCGTGGAGGTAAAATGTGAGCCATTAATTGTTCTATCTTTGGTCCAGTCCTAATTGTTTTGTTTGTCGCCTAGATTTTTCTCCTTTATGTACCTTAGGATAGTCTTGAACTACATAAATTAGAGGTCCTAAATACCTCCAGGGCCACAAGGAAGAGACTGGTAGTGCACGCATAGGATATATCTTAAAGTTGCTGGAACGCTTTAAGCTATGACCAAGGGGAGGGAATTGGGTAATAACGGATATGATGACTGTGTGCTAATGTCACGTGTAGCCTCTCATTGAGGACTGATTACCGGACATCGCATGGGTATGATCCTTTAAGCTAATCAACTTAGGATTTCCCATTCCCAATTCCCGTATGTGTTTAAGTTCTATGAATTTTCTTTTCTTTACTTACACATGTATAAGTTGTCCAAATCTTTTTTTTTTTGTCGTCACTATTTGAATTTCCTTGACCATATATGCATTTAAATAGGGAAAGCTACTTTATTTGCAAACACTTGCTTGTTTGTTATTTGGCTAATTCGTATAGTTTAATTTCGGTCGGGACCCGCCGTTATGGACCGCGAGGGGTGCCTAACACCTTCCCCTCAAGGTTATTTTGAGCCCTTACCCTAATCTATGGCAATGCAAACTAGTTACATGAGTTAACTACTCTAGGTGCCCTAATGCACCATAATCCGTTACGTGGGCGACTCTTCAAAATACCATATTCCCAAAAGGAAACGAGTTGTTCCCCCATGAATGTTGAAACCCGAACTCCGCGAGGAAAAAGGAGGTGCGACACAAGTGCCTATAAAAGATTAGTGGGAAGGATTTTATATGTTACCATCACTAGGTCAAACATCAATTATGTAGTGTAGACATTGAGTCAGTTATTTAAGCACCAAAAAGGTCTCACTGGGATGCCGCCTTAAGAGTTGTAAGAAACTTGAAAAATGCTCCGGCACAAGTGATTTTGATTAGGTCTGATTATGCAGAGACACACACTTGTTGGTATGACTCTGACTGGGCTACATGTCTGAATACTAGGAAATCAGTCGCTGGCTGTGTCATCAAGTTTGGAGATTCAATGGTCTCTTGGAAGTCGAAGAAACAACAAACTGTCTCAAGGATTCAATTGAGGCAGAGTATAGAAGTATGGCAGCCAGAATTGCTGAAGTAACCTGGTTACCTGGCTTATTCAAGGAGCTGGGTGTGAGCATAGCTCAAGCAGTTTGTCACGACCCGAATATCCCACCATCGGGATCGTGATGGCGCCTACTCATGGTAGCTAGGCACGCCAACTCAATTACCTTTCCCTTACTAAACAATTATTTCAACAGTTTATAGCATAAATAAAGAACATGAAATTTAATAAGAACAATAGCGGAAGTCTGATTTATAAATACGAATCAAAATGCGGAATATTCAATAATAGCCTCTACCCAAGATTTGGTGTCACAGTACTCATGAACTACTAAGAATATACTAAATACAATGGTCTGAAAGAAATATATAAGCCGTCCGTCTCGAAAACAATGAGGCAACAGTCTAAAAGAGAACATAAAGAAGAGACGCCGGGCCTGCGGACGCCTGCAAGGCTACCTCAGTCCCGTGACCACACTAATGCTGCTGCTGCTCCTCAAAACCTGGATCTGTTCAAAAATGCACAGAAGTGTAGCATCAGCACAACCGACCCATGTGCTGGTAAGTGTCTAGCCTAACCCCGACGAAGTAGTGACGAGGCTAGACTGGACACCACATAAACCTGTGCAGTTATAAATATACAACTAAACATCGAATACAAGGCAATTAACAACATGGGAGGGGGAGACATGCTATGGGGAGATATATTCTCAACAGTAATCCCAGGTAACAAAATTAAATCAGCTTAGATTCACAATGAACAAGGACTCAACACTCAATTCAAACACATGGTATCAATAACTGTTGCGGCGTGCAACCCGCTCCACCAATCTCACTGTTGCGGCGTGCAACCGACTCCACAAATACAGCTGTTGCAGCGTGCAACCCGAACCATACCATTTATCAGGTATCACTGTTGCGGCACGCAACCCGACCCTCATATATCATTGTTGCGGCGTGCAACCCGATCCTCAATATCATTGTTGCGGCGCGCAACCCGCTCCTCAATATCATTTAACGGTCTGGTTCCCCAAACAACAGTCACAATTAATGGACATAAAAATAAGAAAATATTTGACAACAATCTCGGCAAGGGAAAGAAACCAACAAGTTCAACCAAACGTCCCGGCAAGGGAATATTCAACAAAGCTTTCTTTTTTCTTACTTTTCTTATCTTGTAATTCACTCTACTATTTTGAGCCAACGCTCCAAAGAATCAAGGTATTTCGTATACTTTCAATATCCGTATCACAACTCGAGCCAATGCTCCTAGGAATCAAATGATCATATCACCGTTCACATGTTATTCACAACATATAGAAATTCTCCAATAGATATGAAGTTCACAGCCAATTCATGATGATCACATTATAATGACTCACGGTCATGCTAGACACCAATGTATAGATACTCGTCACCATGCCTATACATTGTACTCGATCACATAGCAATTAGCAACAAGACTCAACTCCTATTCCCTCAAGCTAGGGTTAAACCAAACAATTACCTCAAAGCCTTGAAATCCACTTAATCCTCAACTATCGCTTTACCTCGTGGTTCCACCTCTAATTCGCTCGAATCTAATCACAAGTAGTTCAATTACTTTAATAAACACTATATGAATCAATTTGATGCATAAAAATGATTTTCCCAAGTTTTTCCCAAAAATTCCAAAAATGCCCCCGAGCCCACATGGTCAAAACCTGAGGTTCGTACCAAAACCCGGTTACCCATTCCCCCCCGAACTAAAATATGTAATTTGTTTTGAAATCGTACCTCAAATCGAGGTCCAACTCCCCAATTTATAGAAAACCTCGGTTCTACCCAAAAATCCCAATTTCACCCATGAAAATCCTTGATTTCAAGTGGAAAACATGTTTAATGATGTTAAAGATTGAAAGAATCGAGTAAAAATCAACTTACAAGTGATTTGGGATGAAGTTTGCTCTTGAAAAATCGCCTATGGTGTTAGGATTTTGAAAGAATGGTGAAAAGTGATGAAAATTCTACTAAGTATAAAATTTGCTGGGCCTCGGATGTGGGAATTGCGAACAAAGCTTCACATTTGCGAAGCCAGGGCAAAAATGGGACCTTCGCATTTGCGAAGAGGACCTCGCATTTGCGATCCCTGGACCCTTCGCATTTGCGATCCCCCAGAACTCCCATTTCTCGCATTTGCGATCAAGTGGTCGCATTTGCGATTATCACATTTGCGATCATTTCTTCGCAAATGCGATACCTGCCAGCCCCTCCCCCCTTTTCGCATTTGCGATGAGGAATTCACAATTGCGACTCTCGTATTTGTGAGAATATTTTTGCAAATGCGAAAATACCAGACCTGACCTGCAATTTTTTTTTTCAAAGATCAAAATGCAACTCGACACCTATCCAAAACTCACCCGAGCCCTCGGGGATCCAAACCAAACATGTACACAACCTCAAAAACATCCTACGAACTTACTCGCACGATCAAATCGCCAAAACAACATCATATACATAGAATCAAGCCTCAAAACTCATGATTTTCTTCTAAACTTCATAAACTTTCAAATTAGAACTTATAGTCCGAAACACGTCAAACGACGTCCGATTTTGACCAAACTTCACAAAAAGTGCTTAAATAATATATAAGACTCGTATCGGGCGTCGGAACCAAAATACGAGCCCGATACCCTAGTCTTTTAATCAATTTTCATTTCTATTTTCCTTAACAATTTTAGAAAAATAATTTAACAGGAAAATTCTTTTACTCCGGTTCTAGATATCGGATTTCGACTCCGGGCACATGCCCGAGTCCTATATTTTTCTACGAACCTTCCGGGATCGTCCACTCTCGGGTCCAGGTCCGTTTACCCAAAATGTTGACCAAAGTCAACTTTAATCATATTAATATCAAAATTCTTCAAATTTTTCATAGACTTCACATATTTCAACATAACAGCTTTCCGGCTATGCGCTCGGACTGCGCACGCAAATTGAGGCAAGTAAAAATAAGGTTTTCAAGGCCTCGAAAGCACAGAACGAATGAGGAAACAGGTGATGACCCTTTGGGTCGTCACATCCTCCACCTCTAAAGCAACCGTTTGTCCCCGAACGGACAAAAGAAAGAAGTACCTGAGTCGGGGAACGGATGTGGATAACGGCTCCGCATATCAAACTCGGACTCCCAGGTCGATGCCTCAGGGGGCTGACCTCTCCACTGAACACGAATAGGGGGAAAACTCCTAGATCTCAACTGACGAACCTGCCGGTCTAGAATAGCTACCGGCTCCTCCTCATAAGATAAATCCTTGTCCAACTGGATAGTGTTGAAGTCTAACACATGGGTAGGATCGCCGTGATACCTCCGAAGCATAGACACATGAAAAACTGGATGCACGGCTGATAAGCTAGGTGGAAATGCAAGTCTATAAGCCACCTCTCCTACTCAATCAAGAATCTCAAATGGGCCAATATACGTAGGGCTGAGCTTTCCCTTCTTTCCGAACCTCATCACGCCCTTCATAGGTGATACTCGAAGCAATACCCGCTCACCAACCATAAAAGCCACATCTCGGACCTTACGGTCCGCATAACTCTTTTGCCGCGACTGAGCCAAACGAAGCCTGTCCTGAATGATCTTGGCCTTATCTAAGGCCTTCTGAACTAAGTCTGTACCCAATAACTGAGCCTCTCCCGGCTCAAACCATCCAACTGGAGACCGACATCGCCTACCATACAATGCCTCATACAGAGCCATCTAACTACTGGACTGGTAGCTTTTGTTGTAGGAGAACTCTGCTAAAGGCAAAAATTGGTCCCACGAGCCTCCAAAATCAATGACGCAAGCTCGGAGCATATCCTCCAAAATCTGTATTGTCCACTCGGACTAACCGTCCATCTGAGGGTGGAATGCTGTGCTCAACTGGACCTGGATGCCCAACTCTTGCTGAACCGCTCTCCAGAAGCGCGAGGTAAACTACGTACCCCGATCTGAAATGATAGATACCGGTACACCATGAAGGCGAACAATCTCCCGGATATAAATCTCAGCTAAACTCTCGGATGAATAAGAGACTGCCACTGGAATGAAGTGTGCTGACTTGGTCAGCCTATCAATAATGACCCAAATAGCATCAAACTTCTTCCGGGTCAACAAAAGTCCAGTAATGAAATCCATGGTAATCCTCTCCCATTTCCACTCGGGAAGCTCAATCCTCTGAAACAAACCGCCGGGCCTCTGATGCTCATATTTGACCTGCTGACAATTTAAATACCGAGCCACATACGCAACAATGTCCTTCTTCATTCTTCGCAGCCAATAATGCTGCCGTAAGTCCCGATACATCTTCGTGGCGCCCGGGTGAATAGAATACCGAGAACTATGGACCTCCTCTAAGATCAACTCTCGAATCCCATCAACATTGGTCACACAAACTCACCCCTGCAATCTCAAAACACCATCATCATCTAAGGTCACCTTCGTGGCACCTCCATGCTGCACTGTGTCTCTCAGGACACACAAATGGGGATCATCAAACTACCGATCACGGATACGCTCCAATAGAGAAGAACGAGCGACCGTGCAAGCCAATACCCTGCTGGGCTCAGAAATATCTAATCTCACGAATCGATTGGCCAAGGCCTGAACATCTAAAGCAAGCGGCCTCTGGCTGACCGGGATATAAGCAAGACTACCCATGCTGGCAGATTTCCTGCTCAATGCATTGGCCACCACATTGGCCTTACCCGGGTGGTACAAGATAGTAACATCATAGTCTTTCAACAACTCTAACCACCTCCGCTGCCTCACATTCAACTCTTTCTGCTTAAACAGATACTGAAGGCTCTTGTGATCCGTGTACACCTCATACGTCACACCATATAGATAATGCCTCCAAATCTTCAAAGCATGAACAACAACTGCCAACTCTATATCATGAACCGGATAATTCTTCTCATGGATCTTCAACTATCTCGAAGCATAGGCTATGACTTTGCCATCCTGCATCAATACTGCACCAAGCCCAATGCGGGAAGCATTACAATAGACCGTGTAAGGCCCTGAACCCGTGGGCAAAACCAATACCAGTGCCGTGGTCAGAGCTGTCTTGACTTCTAAAAGCTTGCCTCACACTCATCTGACCACCTGAACTGGGCACCCTTCTGGGTCAATCTGATCATCGGGGCTGCAATAGACAAAAATCCCTCTACGAACCGATGGTAATAACCTACTAACCCTAAGAAACTCCAAATCTCGGTCACTGAAGCTGGTTAAGGCTAATTCTTGACTTTCTTAATCTTCTTCGGGTCCACCTGAATACCCTCCGCTGATATAATATGACCTAGAAATGCAACCGAACTCAACCAGAACTCGCACTTCGAAAACTTAGCATATAGTTGACTATCCTTCAGAGTCTGAAGAACCACTCTGAGGTGCTGCTCGTGCTCTTTCTTGCTGCAGGAGTACACCAGAATATCATCAATAAAGACTATCATGAATAAGTCTAGATATGGCTTGAACACTCGGTTCATCAGCTCCATAAATGTTGCTGGGGCATTGGTCACCAAATGACATGACTAAAAACTCTAGTGCCCATACTGAGTGCGGAATGTTGTCTTAAGGACATCAGACGCCCTAATCTTCAGCTGATGGTAGCCAGATCTCAAGTCTATCTTTGAAAACACCTTCGCTCCCTGAAGCTGGTCAAAGAGATCATCAATCCTCGACAGTGGATACTTGTTCTTTATTGTCACTTTGTTCAATTGCCGGTAATCAATGCACATCCTCATCGATCCATCCTTTTTCTTCACAAATAACATCGGCGCACTCCAAGGAGAGACACTAGGCCTGATAAAACTCTTCTCTAGTAAATCCTGCAACTGGTCTTTTAACTCCTTCAACTCTGGCAGGGCCATGCGATACGGCAGAATAGAAATGGGTTGTGTGCCCGGAGCCAGATCAATGCAGAAATCAATATCCCTGTCGGGCGACAGACCCGACAGGTCTGAAGGGAAGACCTCGGGGAACTCTCGAACAATAGGAACAGAGTCAATAGAAGGAACCTCTGCGCAGGAGTCGCGAACATACGTCAGATAAGTTAAACACCCCTTCTCGACCATGCGTCGAGCCTTAACATATGAAATAACACTGCGGGTGGCATGACCTAAGGTCCCTTCCCACTCTAGTCGGGGCAATTCTGGCAAAGCTAAGGTCACGGTCTTGGCGTGACAATCTAAGATGGCATGATACGGGGACAACCAATCCATCCCCAAAATAATGTCAAAATCCACCATATCTAAAAGCAGTAAATCAACACGGGTCTCAAGACCCTCAAACACAACCGCACAGGAACGATGCACCCGGTCGACTACTGTGGAGTCACCCATCGGTGTAGATACATAAACAGGAATGTCCAAAGCATAACTAGACATAGCCAGGCAAGGTGCAAAATAGGACGACACATATGAATATGTAGACCCAGGGTCAAATAGAACTAAAACATCTCTATCATAAACCAGAATAGTACCTGTAATAACGGCATCTGGCGACTCGGCCTCTGGTCTGGCTGGCAAAGCATAAAACCGAGGCTCAGCCCTACCTCCCTCAACCATGTCTCTGGGATGATCGGCTACCTGCTGAACCCTACCTCTAGCGGTCCGGCATCCACCTCTACGGTCTCGACCTCCACCTCTATGATCCCTACCCCTGCCCCTGGCTGGATGGGCAAGCTGTGGGTCACCTGGTGCCTGAATCATGGGGCGAGGACCCTGCCACTGCGATTGTGTATCCCTCAATCTCGGGCAAGCTCTCCTGATGTAGCTATACTCACCACACTCATAACATCCCTCCGTATGATGAGACTGGCCCTGACGACCCGAATGACCTCCACGAAAGCTCTGAAGAGGCTGTGTACTGATGGGAGCTGGCGGTGCACTGAGTGTCTGCTGATCGAAATACTGCCCACGAAAACCACGATCACCTGGAACACCCTGCGAAGCCTGGAGGGTTGATTGAAAGGGTCTAGAAGGCTGACCCCTATCATAAGAATCCTTGCCTCCATATGAGGCACCACCAAATCGACCCGAGTGATGGGGTCTCTTGTCTGCCCTATGACCACCCCCCTGTGGCAGAACCATCTCGATCCTCCGGGCTACATTGGCTGCCTCCTAAAAGGTAATGTCACTACCCGCCTCCCTGGCTATCTGAAGATGAATAGGCTGAATCAAACCATCAATGAATCTCCTCAGCCTCTCTCTATCAGTGGGGAGTATGACGAGGGCATGGCGAGCCAGATCGATAAACCGGGTCTCATACTGGGTAACCGTCATGGACCCCTGCTGGAGGCACTCAAACTGACTCTGGTAAGCATCCCTCTGAGTAACGGGAAGAAACTTCTCTAGAAACAACTCCGAAAATTGATCCCAAGTCAAAGGCGGCGGCCCTGCTGGTCTGGCTAAATAGTAATCCTTCCACCAAGTCTTGGCGGATCCAGATAGATGAAAAGCCGTAAAATCAACTCCATTGGACTCCACAATGCCCATGTTCCGAAGAACCTCATGGCAGCTATATAAGAAATCCTAGGGGTCCTCAAAAGAAGCTCTGCTGAATGTAGCAGTGAAGAGCTTGGTGAACCTGTCCATCCTCCACATGGCATCTGCGGACATAGCCGCTCCATCACTGGCCTGTGCAACTACCCCCGACTGAACTACCACAGCTGTCTGAACCGATGGAATCTGAGTCTGGGGAGCTACCTGCTCCGGAGCACGTGCAGCAAGAGTCTGGGCTCCTCCTCCAGCCTGGGAAGTGGCTGGTGCTACAGGGAGAACCTAAAGAACTGGGGTAGCAATAAACCCCTCTGGGACCTGAGCTGGGCCCACTGGAACTATCTGGGCTGGGGCCGGAACCTCCTCATCCAGGCCAACCTGAGGGACCGCCACTGGTGCTGCTACTGGTGGCTGAGCTCTACCCCTATCTCGGCCCCTAGCATAGCCACGTCCTCTGCCCCTAGTGGGAGCTTCCTGGGTCTCAGACTGCTGATCCGTGGATAAGGAAGTGCGTGTTCTCGCCATCTGCAAAAGAATATAGTAGAAATTCAATCAGCATTGAGAAACCAAATCGCACGACAAGAAAGAATAAATGAGAGATTTTTCCTAACTTAATAGACTCTGGGGAACAAGTAGAGACGTCTCCGCACCTACCTCTTAGACTCTACTAAGTTTGTCTGTGAGTTGTGAGACCTATGTAACCTAGTGCTCTGATACCAACTTGTCACGACCCAAATTTTCCATCATCGGGATCGTGATAGCGCCTACTCATGGTAGCTAGGCAAGCCAACTCAATTACCTTTCCCTTACTAAACAATTATTTCAACAGTTTATAGCTTAAATAAAGAACATGAAATTTAATAAGAACAATAACGGAAGTCTGATTTATAAATACGAATCAAAATGCGGAATAATCAATAATAGCCTCTACCCAAGATTTGGTGTCACAGTACTCACGAACTACTAAGAATATACTAAATACAATGGTCTAAAAGAAATAT
>MU718170.1:0-16747 GCA_026770625.1 Nicotiana glauca
AAATGATCCCAAGACCCTCCAAACTCAATCACACATGCACGGAGCATATCCTCAAGAATCTGAATAGTGCGCTCGAATTGTCCGTCCGTCTGGGGGTGAAATGCTGTGCTCAACTCCACCCGAGTGCCTAACTCCTACTGCTCGGCTCTCCAGAACCGCAATGTAAATTGGGTACCTCTATCTGAAATAATAGAAACTGGAATACCATGCAGACGGACAATCTCCCGGATATAAATCTCCGCCAACTGCTCCGATAAATAAGTGGTACACATAGGAATGAAATGAGTGGACTTGGTCAGCCGATCCACAATGACCAAAATGGCATCAAACTTCTTCAAGGTCCGTGGGAGTCCAGATACAAAGTCCATGGTGATGCAGTCCCATTTCCACTACGGAATCTCTATCTACTGAAGCAACCCACCCGGGCGTTGGTGCTCATACATCACCTGCTGGCAGTTGAGGCATCTAGACACATAACCAACTATATCTTTCTTCATCCGCCTCCACCAATAGTGATGCCTCAAGTCCTGATACATCTTTGAGACACCCGGATGGATGGAATACCGCGAGCTATGGGCCTTTGCTAGAATCAACTCTCGAAAACCATCAACATTGGGCACACAAATCTGGCCCTGCATCCTCAATACCCCGTCATCTCTGATGGTCACATCTCTAGCATCTCTACGCTGAACCTTTTCCTTAAGGACAAGCAAATGAGGGTCTTCATACTGCTCCTCCCTGATATAGTCAAATAAGGAAGACCGGGAAACCACACAAGCTAGAACCCGACTGGGCTCCGAAAGATCCAATCTCACAAACTGGCTGACTAAGGCCTGTACATCCATTGCCATAGGCCTCTCTGAAGCTGGTAAGTATGCCAAACTCCCCAAACTCTCCGCCCGGTGACTCAAGGCATCGGCCACCACATTGGCCTTGTCCGAGTGATAAAGAATAGTGATATCATAATCCTTCAGCAACTCTAACCACCTCCTCTGACGCATATTTAGATCCCTTTGCTTGAATAAGTGCTGCAAGCTCCGATGGTCAGTATAGATCTCACAAGGCACACCGTACAAATAATGATGCCAGATCTTCAAGGCATGAACAATGGCAGCTAACTCAAGGTCATGGACAGGGTAATTCTTTTCATGTATCTTCAACTGCCTGGACGCGTAGGCAATCACCCTACCGTCATGCATCAACACTGCTCCAAGGCCAACTCTCGAGGCGTCACAATAGAAATTATAAGACCCTGAACCTGTAGGCAACATCAAAATTGGGGTTGTAGTCAAAGATGTCTTGAGCTTCTGAAAGCTCGCCTCACACTCCTCTGTCCACTGAAAATGGGGCACCCTTCTGGGTCAATCTAGTCATAGGGGCCGCAATCAATGAAAATATCTCCACGAAACGACGGTAGTAGCCCACCAAACCAAGGAAACTGCGAATCTCTATAGCTGAGGACAGCCTGGGCCAACTCTGTATGGCCTCTATCTTCCTCGGATCCACTCGAATACCTTCATTCGAAATCACGTGGCCTAAGAATGCCACAGAACTCAGCCAAAACTCACATTTTGAGAACTTTGCATATAACTTCTTCTCCCTCAAGGTCTGAAGCACGGTCCTCAGGTGCTGCTCATAATCTTCCCGACTCCGGTAATACACTAGAATATCATCAATAAAAATAATAACGAACGAGTCAAGATATGGTCTGAACACACTGTGCATCAAATGCATGAAAGTTGATGGGGCATTGGTCAGCCCAAATGACATAACAAGGAACTCGTAATGACCATACCGAGTCCTGAAGGCAGTCTTCGGGATATCTGGCTCCTGAATCTTCAACTGATGGTAACTTGAGCGCAAGTCAATCTTAGAAAATACACGTGCGCCCTACAGCTAGTCAAACAGATCATCAATACGAGGCAAAGGATAACAGTTCTTCACTGTAACCTTGTTCAGCTGGCGATAATCAATACACATACGCATAGAACCATCCTTCTTCTTCACAAACAAAATAGGAGCACCCCACGGTGAAACACTGGGTCGAATGAAACCTTTACCAAGAAATTCCTGTAACTGATCCTTCAACTCTTTCAACTCAGGAAGAGCCATACGATACGGAGGAATGGAAATGGGCTGAGTGCCCGGCAACAAATCAATGCAAAAATCAATGTCTCTATCGAGCGGCATGCCAGGAAGATCAACTGGAAACACATCGGGATAATCCCATACCACTGGAACTGAATCAATAGAAGGGGTATCAGCACTGAGATCTCTCACAAAAGCTAAATACGCGGCACACCCCTTCTCAACCATACACTGAGCTTTAAGAAAATAGATAATTGTACTGGGAGTGTGATCTAAAGTACCACTCCACTCAATACACGGAATACCTAGCATAGCTAGCGTCACGGTCTTGGCGTGACAATCAAGAATAGCAAAATGGGCGACAAACAGTCCATGCCCAAAATAATGTCAAAATCAACCATACCGAGTAACAATAAATCCGCTCTAGTCTCAAAACCATGAATAGTAACCAAACATGAACGATAAACGCGGTCCACAACAAGAGATTCCCCCACAGGAGTAGAAACATAAACGGGGGCACTTAAGGAATCCCGAGGCACACCCAAATGCGGAGCAAAGTAAGAAGACACATAAGAATAAGTAGAGCCCGGATCGAATAGAACCAATGTCTCTATGTGACAAACCAGTATAATACCTATAATGACGGAGTCGGAGGCAACATCCTCGGTACGAGCAGGAATAGCATAATATTTGGCTCGGCCCTTATCTCGAGGGTGACCTCTATCTCCCTGACCTTCGCCCCTAGCTGGCTGGGCAAGTTGGGTAGCAGCTGGAGCTGTAACCATAGCCTGAGAACTCCGAGGGGCACGTTGTGGCTGAGCAGTCTGTGAAGATGCCCCCTACCAAGTCTGGGGAAGTCCCTAACCATGTGGCGTGTATCACCATACTCGAAACAAGCTCTGGGAGGATGCGGTGGCTGTGAATGACTGGGGCCAGGTCTGCTGGACTGACCTCTGGAAGCACCCTGAGGTATAGGTGGAGCTGGAGCACTGCTGGCTGCTGGAAGAGCTGAATCAACGGGGCGACCCACATAACCCCTACCATGATGACCTGCTACTGGGGTACGGGCACCAGAGTACTGGCCCGACTCTCGAGACCTCGTGGCCTCCCTTTCTCCTCGCTCTCTGGCAAGCATACCCTCAATCCTCCTAGCAATGCTCACTACCTGCTGATAAGGAATGTCTATCTCCAACTCTCGAGCCATGCTAGATCTGATGAGTGGAATAATACCCTCAATGAACCTGCGAACTCTCTCTCGAACTGTAGCAACCAAAGCCGGTGCATGCCTGGCCAACCTGGTATAACGGATAGCATACTCTAAAAAAGTCATAGCACCCTGGCGCAAATGCTCAAACTCTGTGCACCATGCGTCCCTGAGACTCTGGGAGACAAACTCTCTCATAAATATTTTCGAGAATTAGGTCTAAATCAGTGAAGCAGCCTCAACTGGACTGTCTATCTCATAAGTTTGCCACCAATCATAGGCGGCTCCCCGAAGCTGAAAAGCAGTGAAAGAAACCTTGTTGAACTCCACTATGCCCATAGTGTGAAGATTACGGTGACACTCCTCTAGAAATCCTAAGGCATCGTCTGATGCTAATCCACTGAATAATGGGGGATCATACTTCTTGAACCTCTCGAGTCTCCGCTGCTCGTCCTCTGAAGTAGCTGACCCATCCTCGATCGGAACTGGCACTGCAGGTGGTGCATAAATAATCTCGGGAGCCTGCTCAACCTGCAGTCGCTGCTCAGGAGTCTGAACGGTGGGAGTCCGTGCTCCTCCCCCAGCTTTAGTAGTTATCCTATCATTTCTTTCAGTTGTTTAGACATTCTGGAGTTAGAGCAGCCTATTACATTTCTATTAGCTTGTGGTTCTCGTGAATTTTTGGGTTTTGGGATGAGATTGTAGACTTCCGCATTTTATTTTTGAGTTGTATATGCCAAGTGGCACTTATATATCGTTTTCTTCTAGTTTTGCTTAATTTAATTAAATGTTTTCGCAAGTTATATGAATTTTCGCATTGTTAGGCTTACCTAGTTGTAGGAACTAGGTGCCATCACGAAATGTTCATGGAGGGTGAACTGGGGTCGTGACAAGTTGGTATTAGAGCTCTAGGTTCATAGGAGTCACGGAACACAGGCCGGTTTATTAGAGTCTCGCTAATCGGTACTGAGACGTCTGTACTTATCTATGAGAGGCTATGTAACTGTTTAGGAAAAATCTTCATTTCATTTGAATTCCTTGTTGTGCGATATTTTGACATCAATTCTAAACTTTTGTCTTCTATTCTCTCAGAGATGGTGAGGACACGTGCAACTCGAGATGATCAGGCACCCCTCCTGCAGCCGCCAGAGGACGGGGCTGGGGTCGGGTCCATGGGACAGGTCGAGGACGCACACGTAGTGCAGCCAGAGCACCTGCGCGAGCTGCTTCCAAGGCACCACCAGCAGATCCAGCCGGAGCCCAGGCACCTGGCACGCTTACTACTTCCACTACTACTCCAACTCTCCGGGAGACTGTGGCTCAGTTCATGAGTATGTACACCACCTTGGATCAGGCAGGGTTGCTTCCCTTTGTTGTAGCCACATCCCAGGAGACTCCAGGTCTGCAAACGCGGTAGATATACCTCGAAGTATCCACTAGATCTCTCTGCCTCGATGATAGTACGCCTGGGTGGAGGAACCTGGATCTGCACATGAAAAAACATGCGCAGAAGGAGCATGAGTACACCACAGCGGTACTAAGTAAGTGCCAACCCTAACCTCTGTTGGGTAGTGATGAGGAAGTTCAGGGCCTTACTGAGGTAAAATATAATAATAAATTAACAGTATGAAAACCTGGCAGTAATAATGAGCATAGCAGTGAGATAAGACAGGTCAACAAGGAAATAACAACTACACAAAAAATAAAGTAAACACGGAATGTGTACAGCTCAATACCGGTGATAACAATGAGGATCTCCCAGGATACCATCCTGTAGTCCTTTTTCTCAACTGTCCAGTGGATCTCCCGGGATACCGTCCCGTAGTCCATCACATATGTAAATCTGAAGGATCTCCCGGGATACCGTCCCGTAGTCAAACCATCATTATGCAGGGGGATCTATCGGGAATCTAACCCGCAGTCCCAAAGTAAAAGTGCAGGG
Source organism: Nicotiana glauca (assembly GCA_026770625.1). Taxonomy (NCBI): domain Eukaryota; kingdom Viridiplantae; phylum Streptophyta; class Magnoliopsida; order Solanales; family Solanaceae; genus Nicotiana; species Nicotiana glauca. The sequence goes on from MU718170.1 coordinate 5,235, forward strand.
GGTCTATCGGGAATCAAACCCGTAGTCCCAAAGTAAATAAACAATGGAGGGAGCTACCGGAATCCCACATCCGTAGTCCCAATGTAAATGCGCAACCACAACCAGAAGATATTCATAAATGAAGTACAAAGGACAAGCAACAGGTAATTCTAGCCTAACATGCTTCACATACTACAGTCAAGGAAACTAAAGCAAATAGGAAAGTTAATCAACTAAACATGTTTTTCTAATCTAACACGGGTTATAATTGCAAGTAAAATAAAGCAAATACGAAAGAAGCTCAGTCTCAATATTTTAAGTAAAAACCGGATTTTGAACAATTAGCTCAAGTACACGCTCGTCACCTCACGTACAAGGCACTCAATTACCAAATATCATATCCTAAGTGGAAAGGTCCCCCACACAAGATTAGACAAGCCAATTACCTCGAACCGGCTCCAAAATCAACTCGAAATCACTTTTTTGCCACGAGTATCTGACTCCAAAAGGCCCAAATATATTAAATTCAAATACATATCGTAAATAACATCTCAAGCAACTGATTAAGCTATTAAATTCGAAGACAAGACGCGAAATTAGGTAAAATGACCAAAATGCCCTTCATGCCAACGTCTCGGAATCGAATAACTTTTACATTTTCAGAACCCTCGTACTCTCACGAGTCTAACCATATAAAAATATCCCAAATCGGAGGTCAGACACCCACTCAAAACTCAATAGTTTAGCCTATGAAGTTTCACCCAATTTTTCCAAATTTTGATCCTCAAATTCGAATTTTAGTGAAGGATTTAACTACAAAATGATGAAATATAACTAGAAGGGATTAAAGAAACGTTACTCAATAATCTCCTCTTCAAAACCCTCTCAAAATCGCCCTTCCCCGAGCTCAATTTGATTTTTCTAACTTTTGAAAATTAACTCTCGAAATCTCTATATCTGAACAGTGGTTTCCGCTTCTGCGGACAAGGAACCGCTTCTGGGGTCTGCATATGCGGAAAATGAGTCACTTATATGACTTACACTAAAAGGCCAGGTACTGTTTCTGCGGTCTTTTACCGCGTCTGCAGTTTCTCTCAAATGACCCAGGGCCGCATCTGCGATATAAGTCTCGCAGGTGCGTAACCACATCTGCGGTTAATCTTCCGCACCTGCGGAAAAGCTGAGGGAGCCCAAATTCTGGTCCTACGATAGAATGGCCGCTTCTACGGTTCCCAAGCTGCAGAAGCGAAAATACCAGAAGAGAAGAATCAGCTGCTGCAACACTTCAAAATTTTTCCCGTTAACCACCCGAAATCATCCCAAAGCCCCCCGGGACCTCAACCAAAGGCACCAATAACGCTTAATAGCTCATTCAAACTTGTACCAATCCTTAAACCACCTAAAACGATGTCGGAAACTCGAATTAAACAAGGATTTGAGCCTAAGAACTTCAAATTTCATCAAAACACGCTTTCGATCAAAAACCTAACCAAAACACGTCCGAATGACCTGAAATTTTGCATACACATCTCAAATGACATGACGGAGATGCTGCAACTTCCGGAATTCCAGTTTGACCCCTAGATCAAAAACTCACTGTCGTACCGGAAACTTCAAAAATTCAAACTTCGGCAATTCAAGCCTAAATGAGCTACGGACTTCCAAAATATATTCCGAACACGCTCCTAACCGCAGAATCACCTAACGGAGATAATGGAACCATCGGATTTCCATTCTGAGGTTGTCTTCACACTGTTCCGACTACGAACCATTTTTCAACACGTAAGCCCTCATTTAGGGTGTAAATGTCCCAAACATCATGGCAAACCAAAATAGCAGAAATGAACTTAAGGAAAGCAATTAATAGGGGATTGAGGCATTAATTCTTAAGACGACCGCCCGGTTCGTCACAAAAATCGGCTCCCTTGGAAGAAATGAAGTGAAAATAAGCCAAACTTTGATTTTTAAAGAAACCTCTCTGCCTACAACAGTTTTCGCATCTGCGGAAATTCGACCGCATCTGTGGTTATGACAGCAACCAGCACTTTTCTCAACACAGAAATGAGCATAACTCCCTCATACGATGTCCAAATTCGACGATTCTTTTTGCTATGGCTCCGAAATTACGATATGGATCTAATGGCTCAATAAAAACTTAATTTTGAGCTCATTTGATTAATATGACACCCCTTTTTGTCTAAAGAAACGACGTTGAAACATCAAATAAGAGCGCGATTCAATCCGAAACATACCCGAGGCCCCCGGGACTCCGACCAATCACACCAACCAGTCCCAAAACATATTATGGACTTTATCGAGACCTAAAATCACATCAAACAACGCTAAAATCATGAATCAATCCCCAATCTAAGCTATATGAACTTTAGAACTTCCAACTTCTACTTTCGATGCTTAAACCTATCAAATCACATCCGATTGACCTCAAATTTTGCACACAAGTGATATTCGACATTACGGATCTACTCCAACTTTTGGAATCGGATTCCGAACCCGATATCAAAAAGTACACTTCCGATCAAACTTCTCAAAAACTTTCAAATTTCTATCTTTAGCCAAATGGCTCCAAATTCGAATTCACTTCCGATCGCGCTCCCAACTCCAGAATCACCATATGGAACTGCTCCCAGATACGAAATCCCAAACGTACATCGATATCACTGAAATGCACTTCAACCCAAACTTATGAAATTTCTTTCAAAATGCTACTTTCCACAATAGGTACCAAAAGGCTCCCGGGTCATCCAAAACCCGATCCGGGCATACGTCCAAGTTCGAAATCATTATACGAACCTGCTGGAACCTTCAGATTCTGATTCCGAGTTCGTTTACTCAAAATTCCAATCCTAGTTAATTCTTTCAACTTTAAGCTTCTAAAATGAGAATTCTCTTTCCAAATCAACTCTGAACTTCCCGAAACTTAATTCTAACCACGCGTACAAGTCATAATACCCGAAATGAAGTTGTCTATGGCCTCAAACTGCTGAACATCATGCTAGAGATCAAAACGACCGGTCGGGTCATTATAGTTGTGCAGCAGTTTGATAGTTTTCAGTTTCCTAGCTAGAACGACTATTCTAAGCTGCAAAACAACTTGAAGACTCTTCTTCCTCTTATGGACAGAGTAATCATCGAACAAAGTCAGCTGTGTGATGAATTCCACAAGTTGAAGATTGATCTTCTTGGATTCAATGGTGTTTTGCTCGACTACCCTATAGTTATCCACGATAGTGATGATGACGAGATATTTTAGAGAAATTGAGGAGTACTGTGATGATGATGATAATATTGATTGTTAGTGTTTGTAATCCTTTTTATGTTCCAATGCTATGCTTTTTGTTTGCTTCAGCCCATAGAGTTGAAGTTTTTTAGGTTAATTTTGTATAACTTCAGCCCATTGAGCTGAAGTTTTGTTTGTAATGTGTGTGTTGTTCTGACCTCTTTTTATATCAATGTAATTGTCACCATCTTTGTTGGTATTTTCTTTATACTTCTTAGTTGCTTAGAGATGCTACAGCTTTTGTTTGTACATGCATTTCGTTTTGTGTGTTGTACGCATATGTGTGTACGTGTGAGTGTTTGTATATGTGTGTGTGTGTTTATTTAAGGATATGTATTTCACATACTGTAACCTAAAGTTTTTTCTCGCAGAAGTTATTGCGTACTTTTTTAATATGCAACCAAACTTGTAAGCTTGCGCAACAAAAATGATTGATTTGTACTTTAGCAGTATATAAAATTGTCCAAGAGCTTATTTTTTTATTCCTATAAAAAAATCAAATTTCAATTATATCATATAATAAAGAAAGTCTAAATTCAGAGCAAGGATTATTGAAGCTTGGAGTATTTTTCAGTGTATTTCTTAGAATATGGATGAGGTGCTGGAGAAGACAAGCAAGTTGTTCTGTTATGCCCAACTTGTTTATATCTACTGCATTTGGTAGACTTGAATGGTACTGATGATTTAGTTGCAAGTATATGCCTTTTCTTTTGTCTTCTTCCTTGTAAAATCTCTACATCGGGAGGTTTTGTGATCTCAGATTGTACATTTTGTGGTATTTTCCATGATTTTTTATCTCCCACTTTATTCACATGTCCTTCATATGTTTTCAACCATGTTTCCCTTGAATACTAATTTGAGCAGTAATCAGATTTCTGCAAATATCTCTTATTAATTGTCACGACCCAAAATCCACTAAGGGTCGTGGTGGCGCCGGACACCTCTGTCAGGCAAGCCAACCAAGAATGCATAATTAAATTCCAGTTTTAGTATTTGCGGAAATCATTTTTCTTATACGTTAAATATTAGATAATAAAAATTTTACAAAAATGAACATAAAGTCGATAAAAGACTTAATACTGAATAATCCAAAAATCCTCCCAGAACCCGGTGTCACAAGTGCATGAGCATCTACAGATAAGGACATAAAATACAACATCCATTTGAAATACAGTGGAAAAGAAATAAATACAATATACTGAAAGGGACTATACTAGCTGTGGGTCGTCTCGAATAATGCAACTCACCTAGTCCCAGAATCATCCGCGCTGCTACGCCCAGTAGGCCACTAGGGTTACATTTACCTATGCAACAAAAATGCACAGAAGTATAGTATGAGTACGTAAACAACATGTACTCAATGAGTATCCCGTCTAATCTCGAAGAACTAGAGACAAGATGGTCAACTTCGACACTTACTAGAGGTCAATTAACAATATACTAAAAATGTGAGGAAATCATGGATTTATATAGTAGTTCTAACTCACCAAGACGGAAAACAGGTAAATACCTTTAACAAATAATAAAGGATTTTCAAGGTTTATTTTTCATTATCTTATCAATTTATATCAAGCCATGAAAGGAAATATCAATATTTAAAATTCTCAGGCAACAATATATATCAAGCGCAAATCATGCCGAGGTCGACGGCCCGCTCCAACAGAATTGTAAATTGTGCACTGCCGAGGGTCGAATAGCTCGAACCATAGATGCATCTATTACCCCGCTCGCGAGCTATCCCTGCGACGCGGTCAACATAAAGTAAACAATCACCCTACTCACAAATCAATCATGCGACGCAGGTTCACATAAAAATAAATGCTCAAATAGCCAATTAAGGATTTATCGGGGAACATTTATCCAATTAAAAGCCAGTCCTCCCTTAACAGATTAAGAAATTGAAGTTTAATCCCTTTTGAAATTTATTTACTAATTCAATGCGATCTAAGCAATCCAAGCTATCAATGAGCTTACAATTAATCCAAGTATAGCATGCTTTTGGGTCCTAACTACCCGGACAATAGCATAATAGTAGCTATGCACGGACTCTCGTCACCTCGTGTGTACGTAGCCCACACAAATATGATCACATAATCAATTGTTTCACCTATGGGGGTAATTCCCTCTTACAAGGTTAGAAAGGAGACTCATCTCGCTCCGAATATCCAAAACCAGCATTCCACGCCCTTCCGAAGACTCGAATTGATGCACAATGCTCCAAAACTAGCAAAAAATTATGTAAGCCCATTAATATATGCTCAAACACTCATAACAATTCAATTTATATCAATTCCCAACTCCGCTCAAAAAGTCGATAAAAATTCCCCTCGGGCCCACGTGCCCGGATTCTGAAAATAATTGAAAATAAATATTACCCATAACTCATATGGTCTATATTAATAAATACATCCAATTTCATCCATGAATCGACCCCCAAATCAAGGATTTACCATTTTTCAACTTTGGGGCTCAAAATCCCAATTTCTAACATCCAAATACGGATAAAAATATAAACCAACAGAAATTATCAAGGATAAACATAAAAATAATGGTCATATATTTACCCCCTTGTTGAGACGAGAACAGCGCTGCGAAGATCACCTCAAACGGAGCTCTAGAACTCAAAATATTCCTAAAATACTAAAATTCTCGGTTTAAAATACTGTCCAGGTGATATTCCTTCATCGCCTTCGCGGGAGACCTTTGCATTCGTGAAGGGTAATTTTTCGCATTGACCGGTCAACCCAAAGATCCTTCTTCGCGTTCGCGAAGAACCAATCTTCATACCAGAAACCAGCAATTCTTTCCGACACGGAAATGAGCATAACTCCCTCATACGATGTCCAAAATCGATGATTCCTTTTGCTATGGCTTCGTAATTATGATACGGATCTAATGGCATAATAAAAACTTAATTTGGAGATCATTTGCTTAATTTATTACCCTTTATGTCCAAAGAAACGATGTTAAAACATCAAATAAGAGCGAGATACAACCTGAAACACATCCGAGGCCCCCGGGACCCGAACCAATCATACCAACCAGTCCCAAAACACATTACGGACTTGTTCGAGGCCTCAAATCATATCAAACAATGCTAAAACCACAAATCGGCCTCCAATGTAAGCTTTATGAACTTTAGAATTTCAAACTTCTACTTTCGATGTTTAAACATATCAAATCACGTCTGATTGACTTCAAATTTTGCACACAAGTCATATTCGACATTACAGACTTACTCCAACTTTTGGAATCGAAATCCAACCCCGATATCAAAAGGTCAAACTCTCGGTCAAACTTCTCAAAAACCTTCAAATTTCTATCTTTAGCCAAATGGCTCCAAAATGACCTACAGACCTTCGAATTCAATTCCGATCGCGCTCCCAACTCCAGAATCACCATACGGAGCGATTACCGGACTCGAAATCCCAAACAGACATCGATAACACTGAAATGCACTTCAAGCCAAACTTAAGAAATTTCTTCCAAAATGCTAACTTCCACAATAGGCGCCAAAATGCTCCCGGGTTATCCAAAACCCAATCCGGGCATACGTCCAAGTCCGAAATCATCATACAAACCTGCTGGAACCTTCAGATCCCGATTCCGCGGTTGTTTACTCAAAATTCCAATCCTAGTTCATTCTTTCAACTTTAAGCTTCCGAAATAAGAATTCTCTTTCCAAATCAACTCTAGACTTCCCAAAATTCAATTTCGACCACGCGTACAAGTCATAATACCTGAAATGAAGCTGTTCATGACCTCAGACTACTGAACGGAGCGCTAGTACTCAAAACGACCGGTCAGGTCGTTACATTAATAGCAGCAATTGCATGTGGACAGCGCAATTCATCAAGTTGGAATTCCATGCAGTCACAAGTTCTCTTCTTTAAGTCCACAATGAATTCGATTCTTTCATTATTTATTCTAAACAACATTGAGTCAAGGTTTAACACCTAACAAGGAATAAAAAATTAAGACAAGCTATAAGTGTATTTTTGCTTCAAAAAGAAAAAGTATGAAATTTTTTAAATGTAAGCAGTAAATTAGTGCAACAGATATAAAAAGCTGAAATTAATAAATATACTCACAAAAATTTTGCAAGCCAAGTCCATCTTCTTAGTCATCTCTTCTTCTGCCCATATTAATACTCTGTGAAAAGTTTCATTTGCCTTTTTTCTGCGTTCGTAAAACCACTCTCCCAACTTTTCTTGGATGAAATCTAACATTCTTAAAATAGGCATTTCTCTCCCTTTTAGTAAAACGGAATTCATTGATTCTACCATGTTTGTTGTTAGCATATCATAATGTCGTTGTGGGAACCACAATCGAGCCCATCTCTCGGGAGGCTCTTCCATTATGTAATAGTATGTTTCTTGTCAATACTTTTGAGTTGGGACATTAACTAATTAAAATCTTCACGTTTGTATGACCTTGCAGCATTTTAAAAAAGATTTATTACCGTGGCCTTTGCATGTCTTTGTTTTAAATTTTTCTCAAAGTGATAGAGGCATATACCATGGTGAGCTTTAGGAAAAACTTTTCTAATACCATTTGCGATCGATTGGTTTCTATCTAACAAGAAAACTAGTTCACGACGGACTTGAATTGCTTTTCTCATTTCCCCGAAAAACCAAATGTATGCCTCATTGTTTTCTGAATCTGCTATACCAAAACATAGAGGAAAGATTTGATTGTTTGCATCCTTTGATACAGCAATAAATAGAACACCACGATATTTTGACTTCAAAAATATTACATTTACTGTAATAACGGGTCTACAGTAGGAGCAACCAGCTACTGATACCACAGGAGCAAAGAACATATAAGCAAAACGGTACATTGAAACACAAAAAAACAAATCATAAGGTGTGAAGTTTTTTAAATAGTAACATTTGAAACTTCAGGCTGATGGTTTGTATTGTTTTTCTTACCTATTTTTCTCATCTCTTTTTATGATTATGTACGTTTCTGGGTTTTTTGCCACCATCATGTGTAGGTATGAAGGAAGAATCTGGTAGTGCTCTTCAGGTGTTCCTCTTATGCAAGCAACAGCTTTTTGAATGGCACGCCATGCCTTGTGATAACCAATGTCAATTCCAAATTTCTTTTTTATTTCATTTTCTACAAAGGCTGGTGTAACCTCTATCTTTTTGTCTCCAACATGTTCTATAATTTGTTCACTTATAAAATTTGATGTAGCATGCTTCTGATCTGATTTTCTTGCATCAATTGATGTTATGATATTTTATCACCCTAAACACACTACAACAAAAAATTGCTTTAGTGGCAATACAAAATAGCTTTAGCGGTAATAATAATAGCCGCTATATCATTTACCGGCAATTAGTGTTTTGCCGTTGAAGTCGGGGTCGGCAAAGCATTTAGCGGCATTTCTCACAAAAGCTGGTAAAGGGTATGGTTTATTGCCGCTAAAACTTATTATTTTTAACGGCAGCTATTTGCGAAAATTATAATTGCTACTAAATCCAATCCAAAATTGCTAATTATACTTCTTTAGCATCCATATTTATAGCCACTACATTCAAAATAATTGCCGCTAAAAGTTCTCATCTTTAATGGCAATTATTCTATGGCAATTAAAATGGCCATAGTATCCCTTTTGAAAATAACTTAGTTTTCCCTTTTAGCATCTATGTTAATGGCTAATATGTTTAACTAAATTGCCACAAAAAGTCAATATCTTTAACGGCAATAGCTTTATATCAATTATAATGGCTACATTATACCTTGTGAAAACATCTTAATTGACACGACCCAATTCCCACACCCGATGGTGATGGCACCTCTCGTGAAGACAAGGCCAGCCAACAGAACAACAACGCCTCTTTTAACAGTTACTTAGCATGAATAAGTCTGAATCATAGATAATGAAATCGTATTGCAGAATAAACACAATAAAATAGGGAACCCACCCCGGCTCAGCTCGAAATCAGGGTGTCACAAGTCACGAGCATCTAGAAGGATTTTTAAGTCAACTAACAAGCCTGTAATACATAGAATAAAATCTGGAATCAAAGGAAGAAATCTGGTGCCGCGAACGCTGGCGGTCACCTTGCTCAACTACGATAGCAAATCCTCAACCAGCTCAAACCTGCTACCGGGTAAACCAATACCTGCATCTGCACGCGAGGTGCAGGTAGTAAAGTAAGTACTCCAACTCAGTGAGTAATAAAGGTAAATAATAACTGAGCAGCAAGAAACCACGTAAAGCAAGTCATCATTCTATATAGTACAGTGTAACCCTTTGAGAAAATAGTGAAACCATGAAATCTTTGAAAATATCTGGACTCAGTTTTAAACCTCTTTGAAAACATCTTTTCCAACAGTTAAGCAAATGAATGCGAAACAGATAGTGCAAGTCAGCACATAAGTCAGCCCCTCGGGCACAAAACTCCATTAACAAATAACACCAGGGTAACAGGTAAACAGTGCAAGAAGTAGCATGGATGACAGTGAAATGCGAGTTCTGGAATGTCATGACAGACAATACAAATGGTAACAAATGCATGAGTGCAATACAATGCATATAACGGTACACTCCGGTACCCACTGCGGCGTGCAGCCCGAGCCATCCATATATTTAACGTCGACGGCGCTAACTGGGGGTGTGTACAGACTCCGGAGGGGCTCCTACAGCCCAAGCGCAAATAATCAAGCCATCTCGTGGCACCAACCAGGCCCCCGGCCTCAATATCAATATAATATCGCTGCGACGCACAGCCCGAGCCATCCATATATCCAGAAAACACCATAACACTGCTGCGGTGCGCAGCCCGATCCATGATCAGTCCACAAATGCACATAAGCCACTTGGGAAATATTAAAATAATAGTTCTCAGCTCAAAACGTCAATAAAATACTGTTTAAGTTTTCAAATCTTAGAAAAATGGCTGAGTTTACAAAACAATATTAAAACCTTGGACCGAGATCAAATAATATGCAAAGTAATGCAAAAACAGTGATATCAATCCCTGAGGGATTCACATAGTTGGCAAAAAGCCCAAACATGGCAATCAGCCCAAATTATGATGATAACAAGTAGTTTCAGTCAAATACGTAGTAGGTTCATTAATCGGGACGGACCAAGTCACAATCCCCAACGGTGCTCTACCCCACGCTCGCTATTCGGCGTGTAAGTCACCTCAATACAGCACTATGATGTGCAAATCCGGGGTTTCAAACCCTCCGATTATCATTTACAGTCACTAATCACCTCGAACCGGTGAAATCTCAAGCTCGTGATGCCTTTGGCCCTCAAATCGGCCTCCACGCGCGTCGAATCTAACCAAAATCAGAGCGAATATATCACAATATGCTAAGGGAACAATACCCAATCAAAAACAATCGAAAAATTGCAGAAATCTCAAAACTAGCAAAACCCGAGCCTGGGCCCACTTCTCAAAAATTACAAAATTCACATTACCGGATTCCTCGTCTCACAACGAGTCCATACATATCAAATTTACCAAAATCGAAGTCCATTTGAGCCTTCAAATTTCATTTTCAAGCCCTAGATTTACCCCCTTTTGATGAATTTCAACCAATTTTCATGATAGATTTATCATAATCTCATGTATTTAGGCCAAGGGACTTACCTCCAATCAATTCCCAGTCAAAACTCTCTTTTATTCTTGCCAAAAGCTCTCAAGGTCACCCTACAATGGTGGAAAATATCCCAAGCTCGCGGATAAAATATTCAATAAAAACCCTTCTGCCTAGGCCGATTTTCGCTTCTGCAGTCCCGCTTCCGCTTATGCGGGACCGCTTTTGCGGCCAAATCCCCGCTTCTGCAAACATTCATTAAAAGTCCAAAACAGCTTATGGGGCTCAATTTCCACTTCTGCGGAACTTCCTCTCAAGATCAAAATCTCTTTTGGGATTACACGTCCGCTTCTGCGGACCCGCTGATGCGAAGAATGTTCCGCTTCTGCGGAATGTGCCTCCGCTTTTGTGGTCCAAGACCCGCAGGAGTAAAAATACCAGTTGCAGCAACTCTTCAGCAATATGCAACTCCAAAACTCTCCGTTTAACCATCTGAACTCATCCCGAGGCCCTCGGGACCTCAACCAAAAGCATAGACATGGTCCAATACCCTATTCAAACTTGTTCCAATCCTAAAAACACGTCCAACAACACAAAAATCCTCAATTCTCATCAATTTCAAGCCTAAGTTCTTCAAATTCTTCCGAAACTCGCATTCGATCAAAAACCC